>KZ807863.1:87948-98011 GCA_000696205.2 Oncopeltus fasciatus | reverse complement strand
CTCATGTTATTGACATTGAATGTCTTTTTTTTTAAATTCATTCTGGTAATCAAATTACAAAATGTTTTAATTTAACAGAATGTAATAAATAAATAAAAGTTTATACAAAAAAGTCTAGTTCATAATTTACATTTTAATAATAGTAATTAAAATATAATTTCCAGAAAATAAAATAAAACTATTTGAACACTGTAACTTTGAAAATCATATATTTGAAAAACTCATAACTATAAAAAATTTTAACGATGCTATGTTTGAAAATAGAAAATGCAGAGTCCAATACAATGCAGCAAGGTCACAAAAGGATAAACTTCTGTAATGAATAAAAACAACCGTTTGGAAAAGTTTTAAAATTCATTAATTTATCCCACTGATATATTTTTTTAAAATCAATTTTTATTATTAATAACGTTAATTTGAACAACAAAGCAATTAACAACATTTTAATTTCACATACTATTGATGTGTGTATGTGTGTACCCGTTAAATCATGGATAATTATTGAAGTTACTGAGATAAAAAGTAATATCAGCCTTATTCGTTAACGTCCGCAAGAATGTGAGCGGAATTTTTAACCCCTACAACTTGATTTATCTCTTTCCATGTATTTGATACATTGCAATGCACCCTTGAAATAAGGTACATTGTCGGAACTTGATGAAAAATGATATTGCTATTATATAAAAACAGGTAAATAATCTAAAGGGTTATTATGACTTCCAATGAATATAGAACTATCATACCTTCTTTTATACGTCTTCATTGGTTTCTGCTAACCATCTTCTTGTTGAATACAGACAGTGACAGTGAACACATGTATTCGCCCACGAGGATGGATAATGTCCACTCGCCAACAGAAGATGGTTTGCAGAAACCAATGAAGGCGGATAATAGAAGGTATGATATAAGAACAGGTTCAGTTGTCCATTAGAAATTGCATGTACAGAAGCCATTTTCTTATATTCTATTTCTATCAGATTCAATGTGATTTAGAAGGCAGAATATAAATGTTTAAGGGGGGTTATATTTTTAGTTTTTCAATTAGTTTATAAAATCTTATACTTTTATTAAGAATTTAAAGAAAATAAATAAATTTTACAATGGATAAATTCCAAAAAAAGTTTTTTCACGAACAAACACAATACGAGGATTTCATAGCGGTACTTCCTTCTAGCCAAAACATGTGATTGCTCTATATCACAGCTGTATATCCTGCTTGTGCAACTTCCTCCGCATGCGTACATAGCGTTGCTCTATATCACAGCTGTATATCCTGCTTGTGCAACTTCCTCCGCATGCGTACATAGCGGTACTTCCTTCTAGCCAAAACATGTGATTGCTCTATATCACAGCTGTATATCCTGCTTGTGCAACTTCCTCCGCATGCGTACATAGCGTCATAAATTGGATTTGTCTGAAAAAAAAAGTAGTCATAAACATAAAAGAAATGCAGGGGAGAATAGAAAAATCTTACTACCTCAGTCGGGACTCGAACCCGAGTCTCCGGGAAAGTATGGTGTCCACTACACCACCGAGGCTATCTAGGTAATTCCTTCTGCTCCAGGCACTTTACTCTGAGTCTAAGTAAGACGAATATATCGTCTTATGCTCGATGGAGCTAACATTGTCTGCTATTTATTAGACTCCCGTTTTTACCATATTTCTTTTTTAAATAATGATTTTTTGTGTGTGGCATTTAATGCCACGTTAAATATTATACAAAAAACTTAAGGAAAATAGAATAAAATATTTTATCGTATAAAATTTAGCGTGGGATACACTTATATAAAATTTAACGTGGGATTAAATATCACAACTGAAATCATTATTTAAATAAGTAGTCATTAAGTTTTATATATGTCCGCCTCCAAGTTTAAGCAGATTTTTTATTTAATATGTAAGCACTTATAGAGTTGTATGCGATTTATTTTTCCTCTGCTACCTACTGTGGCTCGGGGGGGGGAGAAATTCGGAAACCACATATTTTGCTGCAATATACTCTTGATGAAAGAGAGAACAGATTTGTTTACTGATTAATCGAATAATTTATGATAATTGATGTTTTTTGTTGGGGTTCGGTCAAGGTAGATCCGAAAAATGCAATTAAAAAATGTCTTTCCTTTAATTATCTGTCAAAGTTTTGGCTTACATTGTACATTGTCTTCAGGGCTATCATGAAGGCAAGAGGGGACGTCGTGTCACCTGAAGATAGCCATAAGGAGGGTTTACTATGTAAGCCGAAATGTTGGCAGATAAGTAAAGAAAATACATTTTTTAATTGCATTTTTTGGATCCACTTTGACTGAACTCCAACAAAAAAAAACGTCTAATAATAAAAATAATAATGAATATCATAAATAACTTTATTAACGAACTTTCTTCCCTTGTCCCTCTGATCCGGTCATTCACACTACTGTCAAATATAAACACAAGTTTCCGTAGTTATGTTTCATATAAGAATAATAACTGGAATGTATTAAATAATTTTACTTACTAGTCTGCTACACAATTAGAATATATTTATTCGTAATGAAAGTATAGAGATGTTACTCTCTTTTTAAAGAGAACTTATTATCTCTATTTTCCTTCCCCCCACTCACTCTCTTTTCTTTCTCTTCCCCCTTTTTACAATATTATTATACTATTTTGACATTATATATATTATAGAAACTAAGGTATTGGGGAATAATGTGAAATGGTTTTAATTATATAAATATATATNACATATATATATATATATATATTAATATATCCATTAATTTAGGATGTTATAGTGGTCGAAATAATCCTGATTCCTGTATTTTATTAACTGATTTATAGTCATCATAATAATAGTGGACATATTAGGGGGTGTTTATAGGGCGTAATAACTTAGAAGTTGATTGCCCTTCAATCTACTTCTACTACTACTACTTCTATATTTCTTTTCAACCGGTTTCACCAAAGTTAATCTCAAACATTTCATTATTTTTGAAATATTATCTGAATCGCTTTCTGTCATTTTTAATTTGCATATGTCAGAGAAAATTAACTCTGACTAAACTCCTCCCGCCTGACGTAGTAATATATTGTAAATACAAATTCGTTATAAGCAAATACTTTATACAATCGCATTCTTATTTGCATATGAGAAGGACCAGTAAAAAAATATTGAAAAATGATTAAAATCCTATAATGAGGAGTTTCTGTATAATGGTATTCTCTGAACGTGACTCAAAATTTATGAACAAAACGACTTGTATTTTTTTACGTGCTCAATTTTCTTGACCCGGTTATCGTCGGATATATTATTTTAGGAACTATAACAGACGGACTTCTTTTTATAACTATTTCGGTTTATAACAAGAAAACCCTTCAGTTTGAAAGGGAAGGGGCTACAAAATAAATTAATTTTACTATACACGATTATTATTTAGAAAATGGTAATGTAAATGTTCAAGTTTATTACAGAAAATTATTGATCCTGGTAGTTTAAATTAGCATACTTATAAACACGTATTAAGCTATGCTTGTGGGTTATTCAATAATAATTTAAATTGAAGTCAATTAATTAAATGGTTGGTGGTTGTTTATGTTCTTCTTGAGTGTTACCCTTTAGAAATTAAGCAGGGTTTCGGCCAGGACAAGAAAATGGGTCTGAGATGTCACCACATACCACCGTCGGAGATCTCTTCAGACCTGATGCCTATCGCTCTGATGATGCCTTACAATTTCAGTCGAAACGACAACAATATTAAAATAAAATAATTACCAAATAATTTTGGATTAATTTCCTACCTAATAAATTAAAGTTATCTATCATATTTAAAGGTCTACATTTATACTATATTTTGTTTGACAGTATCTCTTGTCACATTGAATGTATTTGGTAAACTACATTAAAAGTTCTCACATTTTTCATTGCAGAATACCAGAAAACAAATATATTATTGTTTTTTCTAACATTAAAATATTAATGTAAAAATATTAAAGTATTACATAAAATGATGAAATAGGTATTGAGGAATGCCACTAAAAATAACGAAATATAAATATTAATTTTATTTGTAATTTTAATCCCACGTAAATTTAAATAAATTAATGCAAGGAAATAGAATAAAAATACTAACCCTCCCGGCCAAGGCTCGAACCTGGATCTCCTGCTAACAGGGCAAACGCGTTATCCTATTACGCTACCGAGAGAGCCAGATAACTTCTGGCCAGATCACAATGGCTCTCCCGGTAGCGTAATAGGATAACGCGCTTGCCCGGTTAGCAGGTGATCCAGGTTCGAGCCCTGGGGTGGGACAGTTAGGTTTTTTAAAATTAGAGTTTTTTTGAACGTAGATATTATTATTAGATGATTTTAGTTTGGGTTCGGTCAAGGTAGATCCAAAAAAATACATATTTATAAACATGTATTTTTTAAAAAGATTATCTGCCGACGTTTGGGCTCACATTGTGAGCCATCTTCAGGGCTATCATGAAGACGAGAGAGGACGTCCTGTCCCCCCAGTCATGGGAATGTGAACTTTGGGACAGGACGTCCTCTCTCGTCTTCATGATAGGCAGCCCTGAAGATGGCTTACAACGTAAGCCGAAACGTTGGCAGATAATCATTTAAAAAATACACTTTTTAAATCTGTATATTTTTTTGGATCTACCTTGACCGAACCCCAACTAAAATCATCTAAGAGTTAGATTTTTTATTCTATTCCTTGCATTAATTTATTTATAATAAGATATATTTTTTCAGGAGTTTCCCAAAATAATTTATTTTTTTTATATATATATTCCCCTGATTTGTCTTTGGAAAAGTCTTTACCGTTCACTTCATATCGAGCTTTTTCCTCTGATCTTCTTTCTTCGTCTATTTTGGCTGGTTGACACAATTGTAGAAGCTATCTTCTCATTTCGCAACGCCACAATATGAGAAGTGGACATATATAGAAAAATACTTGAGGTTAGAAAGAGGAGAGAAGAATATGGTGCAAGACATGGAGTGATGGACAATGAGACTGTAAGTGGTACTGTCCCCTAACTCATACACCAAGGGTGTAAGAAGGAATTTCAAGTCAGCTATGTAGACTTTAATTAAATGAAATTCAATGTGGAATGAGGAATTCATTATAAAGGAATTCTTCCACATCCATCTCGCCCTTACTCCGTCTCGTCCTTTCTCACTCTCTCTCTCCTCCCTCTCGATTATTCACTCCATTCACTCGCTTACTTCACTTCTGAGTGTTCTGTTTACGTTCTTCATGAAGTGTTTTCTGTTCGATCTCCACAAATTCAGTCCCGTCACTCCCCAAGTATCATGAACAGTTAGGTATTTGCAAGTGGCCAGGTAAGCCCTTATTAGCATGAAGATTGTTCTTCTTGATGGCAGGGACGCGTTCTTTCTCTGAGCAGATCGCCCTCTGGGATCTTAATTAGCAACTATAATGTCCTCTCTGTTCGTGGGAGATAACGCTGCCCATCTTCTGGAAACACTTCACCCTGGAAGCAGCAGTCTCCAGTGCTGACTCTTCAAATTCCAGGCATACAGCTAAATTTTCTCTCGTTTAAATCTACTTCTTCTTTTCTACCTCGGAAATGTACTTATATTAAATATATTAAGTGTTTAGTGAATTTCCATACAACACATAAATATATTTAAAACTATTATTAATAAATATTTTAATAGAAAAAAAATAGCAAGAGTGACAAATTGAAATTTAATATTCTACGTTCTAACTATTAGTTTTAAAAAAAATCAAGGATATCAAACAAACTGATAAACTAATCAATACATTTTTTAATTTGGAGTACAAATTTATTAATCAAGGGACCAGCATAGACTAATGGATCCAATTGAAGGACCACAATAGACTCTTTAAGTCCCGCCCAGGACAATCTTTTAAAAATTAATTACAATCGCCCAGTGACATGTGTGTTTATAATTGACTGGCTACCTGAGAGTCTATCCTTCCTTTACCCAGTATCCACAGGTACACTGTAACAGTGTCAGAAACTAACGCCACCAAATAAATGTGTGAGCTCCTGTCAGACAGGAAGCCGTTGTCCTTGGCTTGGTCATACAGGGCTTACTGAGGTCCTGTATCCTGCATAAGAAGTATAAATGTCAATAAATGGCATTCCTTTGTCAGGAGAGCCACTGGAATTTTCTCAAGAGGATCCTAATGAATGTTTATGAGGTGGATTTTCCTGAGTATTGACCTTCCCTAAGGCCTCTCACCCCTACATTATTCTTTTAAATTCCCCGCACCCTGTCCTTTCTTGGATTTTCCAATACTCGGCTCAGTTTAGTTTTACAACAATACAAATAATTTATTCTCAAAAGAAAGTCTAACTGTAATTCTACAGTATACTAGTTATTGATTACTTGCCTATGAACTTTCTATGTCAAGTTAACCCCTCTCCTACTTACTTTTCTGAAAATTAATATAATATTATATACATATTCAATTTGTTTTATTTTTAAACTAAATAGTTTAAGAAATTCTTCAAGTTTCAGCTATAGTTTTAAATGGCAAGGTACTAATGCAGTAACGAAAATTAGATATAACACTTCTTATCAAGACAATACTGACGTAAAGAAGACAATTTAGTAATGGAATACTATATGTGATATACTGAATTAATACACTAAAAGGATGGCTTTTATTGAAACAGTTTATTTTGTGTGCAAATCCTTATCTTAGCATGTCCTTCTTACAAAATCTACCGATATAATTCAATTCTAAGATGATTTTAGTTGGGGTTCGGTCGAAGTAGATCCAAAAAACACAAATAAAAATATGTATTTTTTTAATGAAGGATTATCTGCCAACGTTTTGGCTTACATTGTAAGCCATCTTCAGGGCTATCATGAAGATGAGAGAGGACGTCCTGTCCCTATGTTCACATTTCCATGACTTTTTATTTGTGTTTTTTGGATCTACCTCGACCAAACCCCAACTAAAATCATCTTAGAATAATATCTACGGTCAAAAAACTCTCTCTTTGGATATAATTCAATCAATTCCTATTTTCTTACAGATCCCTTCTTTCCTAGAACTATCTTATTATTATACATCCAAACGCACTGATAGATGAAGATCTATCTCACAGTTTTCAGAAATCTTTTGGGGGGCTTGGATAGTTCATGCTTAGAGAGGAATAGATGAAAGGAGAGTAGAAGGGATGTAGGAGGGGGATTCGCGTACTTCTTTGTATCCTATGTTCTCAAAAGAGTTGATGATGATGATTTATTCACACCGGACTTCTGAACAACACAACTTCTCACAAGACGAGGGGGTTATAAATTCAATGTTTTTTTTTTTTCTTTTTCAAACTTAACGATCAAATATCCTCCAGCTGAGTTACCGTAGAATATATCTGGCAAATACCCACTTGACAATGCAGTTAGTTTGATTTTGGCGGAAGGGTACGCCTACTTTCCTAGCTCCCGAATATATCAAACTTTATTGAAAAATAAGTTATATTTTATTCCCCTAAGAAGTTTGCTGAAACCTTGCTATCGTCAGAAATACCATTATTTCGATTACTTCTCATGGTATTGTTATTATCTTAAACTTATTTCTGATATTTTTATTGATTTTTTCTTATTAATTATCAATTTACTTTTAATTTGAGTACTAATGATTTATATTTATCACTGTAGGGATATTAGGTTGGAATATCTCTCCAGTTACAGACCTCCACTAGTAACAGAATGAACAATTTTCCAAAAATTAAAGTAATATGACGACTGGGCAAGAAGAACAAAGGACTGCGGAATCACTTTACTACTAGAGGTAGTGATGATGCGTGAGGAGAAACTTAAGATCTTAATAGCAGGGATTTTCTTAGGGTTCGGTCATAGAATATCCAAAAATACAATTAAAAAAATATGAATTTTTTAAAAATCATTTTTTACCTAACCCCAATAAATAAGGTCAAAAACTCTCCATTTGAACTTAAGATCATAATTCAACATTTCAGGATATTTGCCTTCAACAGATGTCAACTAATGACATTAGACAAACCGCATAGTGCATATTGAAGTATTAAAATAAAACATAATTAATTATTGCATCTTGTTTTCTGTAGTAATTCACCAAAAACAGAGATGAAAGTGGGCCTCACATGAGTCTAACTGTCCCTTTGCCTATTCCTTTTTCTTATCATTTCTCTTACTAATCCAACCCTATTTCCCCTTTCAATAGAGTTGAGTGGTAAGAGGAAATATTTTTATTTAAAGTTGAATTTGCTTTAAATGATACGAACTTGAGGTAGCACATTTTAAACTGTAACTTGAAAAAGACAATTACAAGAAGAAAAATCTCTATGACTAAAAATCATTTAACAATTTAAATGAAAAATTTAACGTTTTGTAAAGTTGTTCGGCCGACCATTCAAAATATTGATAAAATAAATGAATTACTCAGTTTGGGGTGAGCGAATATTCTGCGCGAAATCAGAAAGCGATTGTAAGAAACCAACAGCCGAGTCCCACGGCATTGTGTACTCCTCAATGGCTGGCTAATTGAATAGCAAAGCTGGCAGTAGAGTCTGGAGGAGGTACGTATTAGAATTACAATGTCCCATTACCCACCGTCCTCCGAGGGGTATAGGCCAGGAAGGGAGGAAAGGGGTGGATAGGGAGAGGGAGAGCGAGAGAGATAGTGAGCAGTGAGAGCAAGCGAGAGAGTGTAAGTGGGAGGAGGAGGGAAAGGGGGGGGGGGAGAGGAGAGAGGGAGAGGGAGACATAAAAAGAGACTGATATAAAGAGAAATTGGGAGACAAGGAGTTGGGGTGACTGTATGTATGAGAGAGAGAGAAAGAGAGCGAGAGAGTGAGAAGGAAGGAAGAAGAAGGAGTGACGGAGGGGGAGAGAGAGAGTGAGTGAGAAGGAAGGAAGAAGAAGGAGGGAGGGAGAGGGAGTGAGGAGAGAGAGAGAAGAGAGAGAGATAGCCACGTCGTCGCGCCCTGGTTGTAAACATCGTTGCCGCAATCAGCAGGGCATTGTCAGCTGATAAGTCCGGAACGGCCTTGTGCAAGCAGAGATCGCCCACGGATTCGTATTGCGTCTTCCCTTCTTACGAGTGGGGTCCTGCCAGATTTCTTTTCCGTTACTGCAATTTATTAAATATCTTCTTAATATTTTTATTTTTTTTTTTTTCTCAATGAAACGAACAATCAAACAAAAAATACCACAATAACATTAACTTAAACTCAGATTAAGAACTACTTTTGTCATTATAAGTAGTAAGTAAGTAAAGTAAGAACTACATGTTTGTCATTATTTAAAAAATAAATTTTTAAGAAAAAAAAATTTATTTTTTCGCCACCATTAAATGATTTGTTGAACATTTTTTTTAAATTATTTTAAAAAGTAATGACAAACAATTCAAAGTAAATTTTGACTATAAAATTAAATTTACCGTTTCTTCTTCCGGGTTGGACCGTGTCAAATTGTTGTTATTTGCCGAGCTTTCGCACATCATGTGATGGCTTCTTCAGGGCTAAAAAGAGAATGACAGTTGACACGGTCCAACCCGGAAGAAGAAACGGTAAATACATCTGACGACCGTCGAAGCCTACGTGAACATATAAAATTAAAGTCTTTTACATATTAACAATTTTTAGTGCAAGGGAACAGAATAAAAAAATCTAATTTTCCCAGCCTGGATCTCCTGCTATCCGGGCCGGTGCATTTCCATTTACGCTACCGAGACAAGACTGATAACACTGAACAACAAAGTTTTTGTTTCGGGGTTGAAATTAGCTGATTTTAATGTATTTCCACGTGTTAAAACCGAAAATGACCATAAAAATTATATATTAGCTCTTGTTTTCAAGATATAGTATCATTCTATTATATATATATTGAGTTTTCAATAAATGAAATATTTCATCACCAACAGTTGGTACACATGTTTGTTTACATAACACCCCTCTCATCAGCTGTTCATAAGTAGTAAACATAACCTTTGCGAGTTTGTCAATTGTACGCACGTGGTTGCTATTGAAATTATCGTGTGAAGTTGATTTTTAAATTAATTTAAGTGCTGATCTGAAATGCCTCGAAAGTGTGTGA
>KZ807863.1:60982-76660 GCA_000696205.2 Oncopeltus fasciatus | reverse complement strand
TTTTTTTTTTGTTAAATATTAGATAGCGTCGGAAAAAGTAAGAAAAAAAAGATTTTAAAAAATCCTTATTAGCCATATTTCTTCTGTTCGGTTAAAGTCACTCCGCTATGTCTTTAAATTCTCCTGAACTATCTTAATTAAGAAATGAGTATAGATGTTAAAATAATCTTCTTTTAAATGGAGAGTGCTTTAACGGTAGGTATTATTATTAGATGATTTTTGTTTGGGTTCGGTCAAGGTACATTAAAATAAAAATACAAATTAAAAAAAAAAGAAGTGTATTTTAAAAAAAAAATCTGCAGACGTTTCGGCTTTCTTTGTAAGCCATCTTCATGGCTATCATGAAGACGAGAGGGTACGTCCTTTTCCTAAGTTCACATTTCCATGACATGATAGCCCTGAAGATGGCTTACAATGTAAGCCGAAACGTTGGCAGATAATCTTTTAAAAAAATACTCCTTTTTTAAACTTTTTTTTAAAATTAGTATTTTTTTTTTTTTTTGGATCTACCTTGACCGAACCCCAACAAAAATCATCTAATAAGAATCTTATTTTATTTGTAATTTTTTAAAAAGATTTCGATAGAAGCACTCTTTGGAGCACAGTTTCCTCTAAAGAGGCCCATTCCGGAGAATGGGTTCACGGCTACAGTGCCGGCCAAACTCCTGCCAATGTTGTAAGACTCTTAGTTCCGCTCGGTTTGCCGGGATACTTTAAACCCATTCCTTCCGATACCTCCATGGTGTAGTTGTGGAGATTCATTGCCGATCGATAGTTATAAAATGGTGGATTAGTTCCAAAGTATACTCCTGACTGGTCATGCGGGAGCAAACGGCTTCTTCACCGATAATAACTTCCTCTGGAAAATACCTGACCAAAACATAGACCCAACGATGTTATGTGTGGTATTTATGCTTTTGAAGAAATCTGACCATTATATATTCTATTGGAAATTAAAGTACAAAAACAAACTATAAATCTAAAAATGTTTATAAGAGTATATGACCGTAGAGAATATTAGTAGACGCTTTATTATTGGGAACCAATAATTGTTGGCTAGAGGCTTACTGAGGGACAGGTATTTGGTTTTGAAATAACGAAAGAAACCATCTACCTTCAATGGTGAGTTGATGCTGCTGGCTAATAGTATCAACTAGAAGTGTAGGTGATGAAGTGGTGTTGGTGTCGTCTTTTGGTGGTGGTGTGTCTGCAGAGGAGATCTGGGAGGCCATCTTGCGTGTCTGAAGTCTTCTGAGAGGTCGTTATGGTGTGAGCTGGACATTGTAGAAACACCCCAAGTTTCGTTCTAAGTTCAAATGGAGAGTATTTGACCGTAAAGATTATTAGTGGATAATTAATCTACCCTGACCGAACCCCAATAAAATAATATTTGCTGTAAATCTACTTTCTTTCGATACTTATTTGCTGCTTAATTATTTTAAAAGAACGAAATACTATTAGAACGCTAACAATTTTATTAACTGCTTGTATCGTATTAAATTTCTATTAAATTAAGAATGTTTTCTAAAGGAAGTATCACTATTCTGGTTGTACCATTAAAGCGATTTTTAAAATGTTTCTTCCATAGAAATGGAGTCTACCTAGTTCATGCTAGAGAGAGCTGAGTTAACTATGTAGGTTCCCCTTGCTTCCTCTTAAAGATGTAAGAAAACAAGAATAGGTCACTGATTAAATTTTAGTGAGCAAGAGGGTGACGACAGGTCACTGGGGGTGTTTTTTGGGGGTGGGAATGAGTGATAGGGGGGGGGGAGCTTCCGAATAGTTTCCTAATTATTCTACAATTGGCCAAATATAGATATCTATCCTCATATATAATAATCCATATTTGTTGTAAAATTCTATTGTCATAGCTCAAAAAAGAATACAATATCCGAGTTTTCTAAAACGTCCACTTTTAAACTCCTTCCCTGCTCCCTGTCAATCAAATACAAATAATAAAAAATAAAATAAAAAAAAATATATATAAAATTAAAAAACTAAGAATGTACAGATTAAACTTTATTTTTCAACATTCAAAAAGTTGTTTCGTCATGTCTACTTGATTTATTTCTAATAATGAACCTAAAACATCCTATATATATGGATGTGATATATATAAAGACACACACACAATATCGCGGTACGCACGTAAATTTCTGAAAACCTTTACATAATTTTGTTAATGGGGCTGAAATATTAGAACAGTACGAGGTTTAGTGAAAGACCAATCTTTACAACTTGTTAAAATATTCGTTATTTTAGAGTTATAAAAATAATATGGAGTTTAGTAGGTTATAATCTAATTCTATATAACTTATTTACAGTGTGATTTGGAAGGTTGAGCAGACTTTAAAAAAATGAAGACGTCAATGTCAGTGCTTGAATTAATTTCTGCAAGGCTTCATAAAAAACTGATTAAGTTAGGAATTAAGGTAGAAGAAAACTATATTTCAAAATATCTTCTGTGTTTTTGTTTTATGAAAATAAAAAAACTTACATAACATTACTAAAATAATATATTTAACATTTATTTTTAATTTTTTTATTTTCTAGGATAAACTTATGGTAAGGAAAATATTTATGCATTCCCTTCTCTTCATAAAACAGTGAAACTGAAGTTCGTATTTAAGTATATTTTTCCAAAAGGAAGTAGATATATATTATTAGAGTTTTGAAAATATATTAGAAAACAAAATAGTCGTTAGAGTTATTCATTCCCTAGAGTGTATATATTTAACTCATTAAAATAGTTAAACTATATAATCATGTATACGTAAATCAGTATTTTACGACCGCTAAAATTATAATTTAATCAAACATGATTAATTAGAAATTCCGCAGTTAATTATCAACTGATTATTTTGAGGATGATCAATATAGCAATCTGTATAAGTAAAGTACTTATATAATTACTTCTCCAGAAGCACTTACCCAAGTTCTCGAGCTCCGGAGGAGCCATTAATAATATAACTAAGTTTGACCGTTTGATTATCTACGATTAGTCCCTGTCGATAGCAGGACTTCTCTACTTTCGTCACGATTTATATCATCCTCAGGTTTCACTTTCAAACAAAAACTCATCGCTGAAATCCACCAGATTGATGAAGTGTAAGAAAGACCTTCTCGAATATTTCCCCTCGGGTTTCCTCAACGCTGGAGATATTTAAAGTTGATGGATCCGTATATTTCCCAAACCTGGAGTACTTAATTATCATTCCTGTAAAATAAACTTTTTTTTTACCTCTGTTTAAATTACTCTAACTTCATGTCAATGTAAGTTTCATTGACACTAATACTTAAAGAGTTTTTAAACAATTAATGCGAGGGAATAGAATAAAAAATCTATCTGTCTCAGCCAGGACTTGAACCTGGATCTCCTGCTTTCCGAGCCGGTATGCTATTCATAACTTATGAAACGTCGATAAATAGCTAGACAATGTCAGCTCCTTCGAGCATAAGACGATTTATTCTTCTTAGTTATCTAGCTCGTCCCGGTCGTGCAATGAATAGCATACCGGCCAGGAAAGCAGGAGATCCAGATTCAAGTCCTTGCTGGGACAGATACATTTTTTATTCTAATCCCTTGCATTAATTGTTTAAAATTATGTGGGATGATACACCACAACAAAATTAATATTTATAAACTTAAGAGATATTTTTTGGTCAATCACACTGTAATAGTTTTAAACTTAGTNCTACCAGCTAGATATTATAAAGAAATGAAATATTTATAACTCTTTTACTGAACTGTGCGAATAAATTTATAACTTTTTTCTAACTTGGCGTTTGCTTGAATACGGTCTTTCTTTCTTATTACATTTTAGTGACTAATATACACTAATATAACTAATCTATAAAATAGGGAAAAAAAACATACTGGTATAATGATGGGAAGGGGTGTTATTTCGATTACTGATATTTTAGAATTATACTTGAAAGGATAAATGTATATATATCTAAGCAATAAGAAACAAATAGGAGATATTTATATATAATTCTTCGGCAGAACCATTCCTACTTTCTGAAGCCAGAATTAAATGATTGTTAGTTAATGATTCCTTTTCGAGCATGGTAGATATAATGTGCTCTTAATCAGTCTTTATGTTCGATGAAATTTTTGCAAAAAGTAAACAGTAAGTAATATATTTCAAAATAAAACAGGGCAGCTCTCTCCAATTCAGGTGTATTTGAAAAAGTCAAATAACTAGATTAGTTGTAATTGTAGTCAGTGTTTAACTAAAGATTTGAAGTTTTATAATATGAAATAATAAAATATAAGTTCATTTTTAAAATAAGGAATAAAAATAATCTTTTTTTTTTTTTTTAAAGATATTTTAAAGTATTTATGACTAAATCAAAGGGGAGTGAAATAATTAAGAAGTGGTCAGTAACCTCCTCAGTTCATACATTTATATTATTTCCTTAACGCAGAGCTTTTTCGAGGCTAATGCCACATCTTCATTGCTCTAAGTTGGTCGAGGTGAACTTTCTCGGACCTCTGGCTATATTGAACTACACTGGGGGACAAAAAAACCAGCGCACCTGGAATTTTACCTGAAAATGCAGATTAAATAATTATTTTTGTGTGCGGTGTAATAACTGGCACGACAGATCAAATGGGAGTACGATTCCTTATGTTTTGACAACAAATGTCTTAATCCTCTCTAGGATTAATGATATAAACTGAAATATGGACTTTATCTCTCCTTTCTTTCTTAAAGGAAAAATTCATAATTTTGAATTAAGTTTGTCTCCAGAAACACATTGATTGGCGTTTCTTCTTTCCTTTCTTTCTTAAAGAGAAAATTCATAGTTTTAAAACATTAAAAATGGTTTTGACGACAGAGGTTGTTGCGCGAATTATGGCGTTGATCGAAGACGGCCGAAGCCAACGATACGCGGCCAGAGTTCATGGACTGAATGAAACAACAGTTCGCCGGGCATTTCAGAGGTTTCGCGAAACTGGTAGCTATGCCAGGAGGCCGGAATCAGGCCGTCCAAGAGCGACACTCCCAGCTAATGATCGCTTCATTGCTCTCCAGGCCCTCAGAAATCGCTTTCAATCAGCAGTTGAAACCTCTCACCGACTGCGTGCCGCACGGGCTACAAATGTAAGCGTGCGAACAGTAAGGAGGAGGCTTGCAGAGCTCGATATCCACTCCAGAGTCCCCGCATCCGGCCCTTTGCTCACCGCAGCGCACCGAACAGCTCGCCTTAACTTTTGTCGAGAACATTCCGCCTGGACAGAAGATGATTAGGCCTCTGTTCTCTTTTCTGACGAGTCCAGGTTTAACCTGTACGGTGCAGATGGCCGAGTTCGAGTGTGGAGATGATTAGGCGAGCGATATGCACAGTGCAACATTAGGGGAAGAGTGCAGTTTGGAGGGGGCTCGGTGATGGTTTGGGGTGGAATTTGTTTAGAGGCTAAGACAGACCTCTGTGTTCCGAAGGCCAACGCTTAATGCACATACGTATGTGACTGACATTCTGGAGGAATATGTGGTACCGTTTGCCACGTTTATCGGATCCAATTTCCTTTTTATGCATGATAATGCACGGCCACACGTCGCAAACGTTGTAAGGGACTACCTGGATGAGGTAGGCGTCCGCACTTTGGAGTGGCCAGCTCGCAGCCCTGACCTCAACCCTATCGAACACCTTTGGGACCAGCTTGGAACGTCCATTCGGCGACAACAGAACCCACCAAGTGACCTCCAAGAGCTAAGGACGGCTCTGGTATGTGAATGGGATCAGATACCTCAAAATCGTTTAGCCAACCTGATTCGCAGTATGCCTAGAAGAACCCGGGATGTTATTCAAGCAAGGGGAGGCAACACTCGGTACTAATGACTCACATTTCTTAATAATAGAGTGTTATTTTTCGTTTAGAGTGTGTTTATTTTTTTCTAAAAGTGACCATTTTTCTTTTCTTTTTCAATAAAGAATTTTTTACCCACTCATGTTGTGTTTTTTACCCTTTATTCTTGGTATACAACAAACAGAATATATCAAATTGTGACCTTTGACCTGTTATAAAAATGTTTATATGCATTTTTCAGGTAAAATTCCAGGTGCACCGGTTTTTTTGTCCCCCAGTTTATATAGTCTGAGGTCTGAGAGAGTTAGAGCACTGAAGATGAGGCCTTAGCCTTGAAAACGCTCTGCGTTAAGGAAATAATATAAATTTATGAACTGAGGAGGTTACTGACCAATTCTCAATTACTCCACACACCTTAGGTTGAAAACCTCTACCAGCTAGATATTATAAAGAAATGAAATATTTATAACTCTTTTACTGAACTGTGCGAATAAATTTATAACTTTTTTCTAACTTGGCGTTTGCTTGAATACGGTCTTTCTTTCTTATTACATTTTAGTGACTAATATACACTAATATAACTAATCTATAAAATAGGGAAAAAAAACATACTGGTATAATGTTCAAATTTATACCAGAGAGTTTTTTGACCGTAGATATTATTATCAAATGATTTTTGTTAGGGTTCGGCCAAGGTAGATCCAAAAAAAAAAAAAAAAAAAAAAAACCATTTCAAAATTGTTGGGTAATTATTTTGTTACTGCTGACATTTCGACTTAACTTGTAAGTCATCATCAGGGCAATATCAATGTATGGAGAGATCTCCAACGGAAGTACCTCGGCAATAATAAAATAATTACCCAACAATTTTGGAGTATTTTATTTTATTTTCATCCTGGCTGAAACCCTGACTTTCTCCAACATAATAATCGATCGCCAACGAACCTCTAGCTATATAAATATGGGGTCTTCAAANAAGGTAGAAACAAAAAAAAAAAAAAATACAAATTTAACTAAAGTGTATTTTTTAAATATGTTTTATATATTTTTTTTTATATTTTGGATCTAGCTTGACCAAACCCCAACTAAAATCATCTAAAAATACTGGTATAATCAAAAGAAGAGTTTCTTTTACCCTAGATATTATTCTTAGATGATTTTAGTTGGGGTTCCGTCGAGGTAGATCCAAAAAACACAAATTTAAAAATGTGTTTTTTAATAAAGAATTATCTGCCAACGTTTCGGCCATCTTCAGGGCTGTATAAATACAATGTCATGAGAATACAATAATAATTGACAATAATATAATAGATAACTGCAAGTATATAATGTGATATGAAGAGTATAAATGTAGAAAGCTATGTAAGAAAATTTTAAAAAGGATTTTGAAAAAAACTTTGAAAAAAAAATTCAATTTGAAAAAACATGCAAACAAGAACTTATTGAAAAATAATTGAATAACATTAAAACAGTAATTTGCCACACCTACCTATCATGAAGACGAGAGAGGACGTCCTGTCCCTAAGTTCACATTTCCATGACTATAGTATTTTATCTTTTTAAATTCTCTTACATAGCTTTCTACATGCATACTCTTGATATCACATTATATTATTGCAATTCTCTATTATATTATTGACAATTATTATTGTACTCTCATGACATTCTATTTCTACAGCCCTGAAGATGGCTTACAATGAAAGCCGAAACGTCGGCATATAATCCTTTATTAAAAAAATACATTTTTTAAATTTGTATTTTTTGGATCTACCTTGACCGAACCTCAACTAAAATCATCTAAGAATACTGGTATAATGTTTCAAAACTTTAGAAAAATACTAAGCTCTTTTATTCTCTCCACAATCTGAGAGTTCTATTCAAAAAAATTATTTTTAATTAAATTAAGAGTAATAGCTCTTTAGACAAATGGTATTTACTGAAAATATATATTTTCGTAATAAATATATATGTATGCAGGATAAGAAGGATGCGTAGCTCTCCTGAGGGCATTTGTAACTCTTAGCTGTAGTAGAAGTGGGGGGTGCCTTGTGTAACTGGGACTTGGGCTGTTTAATTGCTTCACGTAGACTGCCCGAGGCCAGAGTCACCCCCACTCCCTCTAATGATTTAACTTGCCTCCTGCCCGCCGGGGTTTTGATAAGAAGAGGGAGGGACGCCTTCCTCTTCTTATCAAAACCCTACAGTCACTGCTATTTTTACATCCCCTATAATAATCACTGTTCCCTGGCGAATTGGTTTATTTTCAACAAGAGTTGATAATAAATAAATTAATCAATGAATATATATTTTTTAAAAAAAAGTAATTTGCGCGGGATGTGTGTACAAAGCAAATTCTTTAGGATCATGAATATTTATCTTCGCACTTCACTCCTTTCCTTTTTATTTAATAGCTACATGTCTAACTTAATTTAGATAATATGTTTAAATACATATATTATAAATTTTAGAAACTGATATTTTTGAATACTAGAATAGGAAATAATACCAGAAACATTTTTCAAATATTCCATCTTGATAATATCCTTCTAAAAATATTTCTTTGAAATTGGCTAAAAGTTTGCAGGAGCAGTGTAAATTAAGCATATTTTCCAATATCCAATTCTAATGATTTTTTTTTTTTTTTTGGATTAAACTAAATTAAGTGTAAGTGAAAAATGTAATTTTAAAATCAGGCGATAGAGAAAGGTATGATACTTTTCGGGATAGACGAGGAGAGAAAACACTCAACATTCATAGTTATTGATTTGACATTCAAATTAAAATGGATTTTATATAATAAAAATATTATAAAATANAAAAATATTATAAAATACATTAATAAATAAAAAAAAGCATTTTCAGGAATATTATTATAAGTGTCATATAAATATTTTTATTGAGAGATAAAATAACCAATTTTTATGAATAAATCAGTCATATTTTTTATTTAAGTCCAACTTTGAAAAACAGGTTTATGTTTTAACAAGATTTTTTAATCAAATTTTATTATATTTAATATAAAATAGCTGTTTCTTCAACTACTCGTCCCAAATAAATAGTTTTTAATTTAGGATTGAAACGTGAATGGGATCCTGCAATATCAAACATTCCAAATTAATTGAAATGATAGAATTTAGAAACAACATAAATTTGCAATTTGAACTATACAGCATATGCCACTGAATATATTTTTCACAGAATTTATAATCTACCCTGAATATGGATTCGTTTTTCGTTTGTTCTGTTTCATCAAACTGAGAGGCGACTCCTTCTTTTACTTCCCTCCAGAATTTTTAAATGGAGAAAAATTCAAAACTGGTCTTGTTTTGCCGGGCTTCATTTTGAATACTGTTCCCTTGCGCCGGTAAAGACTTCATCGTTCATTTTAATTTATTCAATTTGCCTTCGGATGGCCCTTGTGGATTATTAAACAGATGAATTAATGTAGTCGGAAGTCTGGGTTGTCAGTTATATTTTAATATCATGTAAATTAAGGGCTCTAGTAATTGAGTTTCAAAATATTCTGAACTCACTTAATTAGATATTGTAAGCAATAAAATATTTAATAAAGGGTTAATTTAAAGGTTGCAAACAAACCGGTTTATTTTGCGCAAATAAATTTATCTTTTCATCAACTTTCACTTTTTGTTGAATACATCAGACTGTACCACAACCAATGAGCAACTGACATTATAAAATATTGAATGAAATTTTCATAACTCAATAGAGGGATGATTTAACAGAGTGATGTGGAACTTATACAGGTGTTTTCTTTAAGAAGGGATACATTTAAATTAACTTAAATTTGGCAAATTCCTCAAAACATTGTCAGTTTTCTATGATAATAACATGGAGGAGAGAATGGTCAGTATAGCAAGTTAAAAAAAAAAACATAACTATAATGATAAAATATAATTACCTTAAATGGAGAGTTTTTTACCATAGATATTATTATTAGAAGTTATTTTAGGGCGATTCGGTCAAGGTAGATCCAAAAAATGCCATTTAAAAAATGTGTAATTTTTTAATTGTCTGTCAACGTTTCGGTTTATAATGTCAGCTAAACGTTGACAAATAATTAAAAATACAAATTTTTTAATTTGTATTTTCTTTGGATCTACCTTGACCAAACCCCCCCCCCCAAAAAAAAAAAAAAATCTAATAATAATTAGCTTATTAGATGATTTTTGTTGGAATTCGATCAAGGTAGATAAAAAAAAAAATAATACAAATTTACCAAAAGTGTATTTTTTAAAAGATTATCTAATAAAGTTTCGGCTTACATTGTAAGCCATCCTAAGGGCTGTAGAAATACAATGTCATGAGAGTACAATAATAATTGACAATATTATAATACAGAATTACAATAATGTAATGTGATATCAAAAGTATGATTGTAGAAAGCTATGTAAGAGAATTAAAAAACACGGCCTTTAATAGGAAGGATATTATTGGGAGTAAGTAACTTTGGAACTGGAAAAAATGTTTGACAGGTTATTTGAGACGGAGGTCTAATGGTTTTTAGAATGTTGAAAGTGTTTGAATAAGTTGAAGAAATTTGTTCTATGTTATTGTAATATATTACCCAATAATAATATCTAATGTCAAAAAAATTCTCCATTTAAAAACCATTAGCTTAGTTTTTTTAAAGTATATTTTTAGGATTTATTAAGTATAGGCTTGGTGATGAGATTGAATGGGACGTGGACACACTTATTTTAATTTATTTTTGGTGGTTTAGGTGTTCTTGATAATTATGGGGATCGGGCCTGATGATGGCCTAAAACAAATGAAGGTATCAGAGAGAGTATCAACTGTCTAAAGACACACTTTAGAATTGTGTGTGTTTGTTTGTGTCAACACTCTATCGGCAAAATTTTTAGATTAGACTTTAGATCGTTGAAAAATTTCCCATCTCGTTTTTAAAAACGAAGCGAATGACTTCTCTAATCGCTCAAATCTGAAGGGAAGTCAAAAGAGTGACCAAAATTTAATTTTAATTACGTTAAATATAACAGGGGTAAAATGTAATTCTTACCATTAATATCGCATAATATGTAGAGAGAAAGGAAGATGTTAGATAAACGAATTTATTTTTGGTTAAAATAGAATAGTGCAGAGTAATATAAAAAGGGAATCCAATTTAATTCTAGTTAAATTATTATAAAAAAGAAGATATGAAAGAGAATGGATGCGTAATTTAATATTATATCATTTATTTTCTTTGAGTTTTGTAAAATTATAACATTTATTATTAAATTATAATGTTACAAATTGTAGCAATGGAGTTTTTTTTTGTTGTTGAGATTTTGACTATTATATGTCTATTTTAATAATTGCTTAATTACCCAGTTTTTTCACATGATTATTGATTAATTTAATTTCTAACAAAATAATTTAATCTTCGTTGGAAAATTTGAGTTGACCATTGAGCGGTAATCTTTCAATAAATATGTAACAAATATATATTTTAAGGAAAATGCTATTTTTCCCTGAGGAATAATCTCAATGAAATAATTATCAGCTTAATTAAACAATTCAAAGCATATCAATATGTAGAAGTATTATTTCCTTTAATAATATTTCAAGTCTAATTAAAATCTGACTCCTAAATTTGACAGCTTCAATTATGCTGATATTTCTTATTTTTTTATATTTATCTCAATCAGCGCGCTATGAATTATATTACAAATTAATTATTTTTATGACCTGAGGATATATAAATAATTAATTTCAAGCAGAACAATGTCATTATAATTAAATCTGTCCAATCTTTAATTAAATAAATTTGAGATAATTTGCTAAACCATATTTAATTGAATCCTTTGGGTTATTTAGTCTGCCTGATTTCTTATAAAAACTATGAAATAATAGTCATAAATAACAATTTATTATATATGTATATGAATTTGAGTGAATAGTCAAGTGTAAGTACATAGTACAAGTCGAGGATGAGCTTGTAGTGTTTATTTAAGGAAAATTTTTACAATTTTTTCCTTATTCCTTGCCATCTTGGTTCTCTAATTCATGCATTTTTGAGGTCAGACTTTTAGTTAAATCTAGAAACCTTCTGGGTTACATGGGCGTTTCTGAGGTGATTACTTCTAGATAGTCCCTTCAAAGTTGTTGAAAAATAAAGTATTATATATTAAACTTAACACATAAATATATATATAAAACAACATAANTATTTTCTACTTCCTGTAATCTAGAAAAAATGAGTAAGGGATTGTCTTAAATGTCAAGGGCGATTTACAGAACTTTCCAGTGTAGCGGTAGTATTTAACATATATAAATAACCCACTACATATATTTGTATTAATAAAACATGTATTTTTTTTAAGTTACATAGAAAACTGAATAACTAAGACGGGGCTAGAATCGAACTGCAATTTTTAAAAATACTCTAGAAGCCGCTTTTACTTTTCTTCTTATGTAGGTATGTCAATTTTAGATTTAAAAAGAAAAAACACCGGGTTCGTTCATAGGCGAAATCAGACAAACAAAATGGAGGAATAAAATCTATCATATTATATTATTTAGGTCACTAAGCAGCAGAGATGCTAGGTTGAATTTCGAAATCGAAACTTATAAAACTTAATATGCATAATATCATTATTAATATTTTATAAAAAAAACTGAATAATAAAAATGATAATATTTAGCGCAGGAGAACAGAAAAAAAAATCTAACTGTCCCAGCCAGGTTAGACTTTTTATTCTGTTCCTTGCACTAAAAATTGTTAAAATTTACGTGGGATTAAATACCACAAAAATTGTATTTAGAAAATTAAAATTTAAAAGTAAATAACGAGAGTCAATGACAATGTCAGCTCCTCAGACCATAAGACGATATATTCATCTGTTTCGGAGTTAGACTCTCGACACTAGTGTGGGGAATTTAATAACTTATCAGACTGGTCCCGGTAGCAAAATTGGTAAATGCACCGGCCCGGATAGCAGGAGATCCCAGGTTGGTGTCCCGGCTGGGATAGTTAGATTTATTCTGTTCCCCTGCACTAAAAATTAGTAAAATTTACGTGGGATTAAATACCACAAAAAAATAATATTTATAAAATTAAAAATGATATTTTGTGAATCATCTAAATTTTTAAATTGAATATTCTTAATTATCCTCTTTATAAGTGTTAAAATCAAAAATGAAAAATACACATGATAATATGGGTGATAAATAAGTTTTCTTATGTTTATAATGTAAGTTACTTTATGAATGTATGTTATGTTTATATTTATGAATGTAACTATAACGTACATTGCTGCCATTAATGTTTCCCTTCCAGGCAGTCTAGAGTCTTATTTCTTCTGTGTCAGGTACACAATCTAAAAGGTTATTTCCACCACTAATGAATATAGAACCAGCATACCTTCTATTGTTCGTCTTCATTGGTTTCTGCAAACCATCTCTTCAGAAGATGGTTTGCAGAAACCAATGAAGACGGACAATAGTAGGTATGATAGTTCTTATTTCTTCACTTTCTTCAGCTTGTAAGATAAAATTTCTTATTTATTCCAAACTGTATATGTCCTTGAGATCCGCATTTATATTATCCTACAATAGTAGTCCAAATTTATCCTTAGTGATGAATGTCCGGATGGCAGACTCCTTAGCTAGTAGACCCTACTCAATTACGGGGTAAGTCAGACTAGGACTCTAGTTTCGCTGATAGGCGAGAGCCGGGACGGAAAGACCCTGCTTTGCCAGGACCTCTTGATAAGGAAGTTCCTGGGCCGTCCTAATCTTGAGTGAAGCGGCTGGCCCTCTTTATCGCGACTGCACAGGCCTCCGGCCTACCTATCAGAACACTCTCAACTAGGCTTAGGGTGGATCCAACCCCTAACTAGCAACTGAAGGGTGTCTAATGACGGAGCAATCAAACCAGAGAAAGGGATAGGCATTTCCTTACAGCTCGCTAATTCCCTGTAATTCCCTGTGACTAAGTAAAGTATGGCAACTATGAGGAATTCTAACTCGAGATTTCACCAATTGCCACCTTTAATGTCCCCTAACATCGTTTAGTCATTTCTTTCATTTCATTTCTGTCATTTTGAACCTGAGATATATCCCTAAATTTCTTTAGCACACAGTTTATATTTTTCAGGGTATTTTTTTACATGAAATTTCCAATTAGTTAATATGACTTCCAAGAAATTTGCATTTTCCATTTTTTATGCAATTATAATTGATTAAAACTACTTCGATCGAAATATTTTTTAATCGAAATGAATAAAACACGTTGTGCTGGAGTATTTAGTCAGGGTATCGGCCAGGATTAAAAAAAAAAAAAAAAAAAAAAAAAACCATTTCAAAATTGTTGGGTAATTATTTTGTTACTGCTGACATTTCGACTTAACTTGTAAGTCATCATCAGGGCAATATCAATGTATGGAGAGATCTCCAACGGAAGTACCTCGGCAATAATAAAATAATTACCCAACAATTTTGGAGTATTTTATTTTATTTTCATCCTGGCTGAAACCCTGACTTTCTCCAACATAATAATCGATCGCCAACGAACCTCTAGCTATATAAATATGGGGTCTTCAAATTTGTATTAAATCCACTGTTAAGATGTTATGAGACTATTTTGAACTAGCCCAATTTTCGATAAATAAATAAACATAATTTAAGTTATTAAATGGAGTTATTTGGCCGTAGATATTATTATTAGATTTTTTTGTTGGGGTTCGATTAAGGAAGATCAAATGAAATATAATTAAAAAATGTGAATTTTTCAATTTTAATTAATAAAATACACATTTTTTAATTTCATTTTTTGGATCAACCTTGATCAAACTCCATTAAAAAACATCTAATAATAATTTAAGTGATTTTCAGATGTATTATTATGGCAATATCCAACGAATTCAGTCTTCTCAATCCAAAACCCTCAGAATAATCGCAAATGCTCCCTATTATGTATCCAATTCCTCCCTTCACCACGGTCTTAATATCCCTTTTGTTCAAGACCTCATTTCTTTTCCACAGTAAACTGCCATATCATCCTAATCCACTAGCACAGACCATGTCTTCCAACTCCAACCCCTACAACCCTCCCCGTTGATCCAAACGAAGATGGCTCCGTGACCTCCTGGGGACACAGTGTGTAAATAATTTAAAATTTGTGTCATTGGTCCCCTTCTCTCTTCATGTGATTGACATTTAATGTCATTTTTACTACTCATTCTAATCAAATTACAAATTGTTTTTATTTTTAACAGAATGTCCTTTTCATTTTCTTGCATGTTGAGCTAAATAAGTTGTCTACGAGTAGTGGAGTTTTGTATTGTGTCTCTCCAATATATCTTTAATATATGTCGGGATCATATGTGTCAATAGGTAGGTAGGATCGGGCTTAGGGGCGATCAACCCTTAGATTATTACGCCCTATGTGTCAATATAAAACCTGTCAGATTTAATTTTATGAGTATGTTTCTTGCTATTTATAGTTTATTGTCGGACGAGAAACAGCTTATATTGCTCGTCATTCTATTTCATAAGTTCATCATATATTGTTATAAAGATTTACAAGAATTGTATGTTAAGAATGGCTTATGAGAAATGGGTCCTCTTTGTTCTGTATTTGAAATTTCTATGAAGTTTAATGATCAGGTTTGTGTGATGATGTCTGTCGTAAACATTTTATATTTTGCTAGTCTTTGTTCAAATTCACCGTGTGTTGGCGAGTATCTGTCAAGGGCACAAATTGATGCCTTCTTCGTGGCGAACTCCAAAGAGTAGATGAAAAAAAGCAGTCTTTATGTGCGGTAAGAAGAAAAATGAACCAACGTTAATTGTTTGAGATGAATAATCTCAATATATAAAAAATTAGAAATAATAAT
>KZ807863.1:21469-56036 GCA_000696205.2 Oncopeltus fasciatus | reverse complement strand
TATATATATATATATAAACTCTATGGAATCGAAATCGTTTGAGCGGAAAATTAATAATTGAAGAGAAGGCACATTTCATAATTTCATGAAAAGTAGTTTATTTTTAAAATATCCATAGTTTTTATTTTCTGAATCAGTCTTAATGAAGGCACACAAGTTTTTTTTATGAAATTTTATTTTGGTGCAACGGTCTAACGAATCCTATCGAATATTCATACAATCCATTTAGTTGTTTTGAAGTTAAAGCGCAATAAATACCCACTAAGAACTAGTTTTATAGCAAAGAAACGAACTGATATAATTTTTCTAAAACTAAATTTAGTTTCAGAGTTTCCAATTATTAACTTACATCATGGTTCATGTTCTTCTCTTCATTCTTATCAATGCCTAGTTCTTGAAGACTCCCGGCTAATGTACCAGGTATCAAACCGACGAAATGCGATTTGTAGGAAATGACACCAATGAAACGCTATCTCAGAAGATTTTCCACTCTTCAATTACACATTTTCCCAATATACCAGTTTTCAGGGTATAACAATACTGACATTCTTTCAAAAATGAAGTTAAAATGTAGTAACGGCGTAAATTTTTTTCATCAAACATAAAATATGGAAATCTAATTTAGCATCTCCAATGTAGGATCGTTAAAGATCTGAATTTTTTTTTTTAAATTCCATTTTTGCACATATATGAATAGTTTGATTTCGTTTCATAAAATTTTCCTTTTTTTTCATTATTTATTTTGCTACTACTAAGTGTTAAGTAAAAACATTTTCTAAAAAAAAAAATCAAAATCAAAAGTACTTTTCACACATCCCCCTTGCTTATGGTTCATTTAAAGTTATTCATTCATAATATAATGCTTCAGTTTCTTCTCTTATGAATAATAATTCTTTATGTTTGGAGCAAAGTTTATAGATATTAAACTAGTTAGTTATCAAGAAGAAAAATATATTATCAGTTTTTTTAATTTTAGTTTTACTCAATAATCATTATATTAAAAACGTTTCGGCCTACTTAAGTAACCATTTTAAAGAAATAGAATAGTGTTTTAGACACGCTCTATTACATTTACAAAATATTAAAAGTGCCATTCCGGATACACGGGGGAAAATATTGAAATAAATTCATGATAACTTGAACATGGTAAATAGCAAAATTATTTTAATAGTTGATATACAACGCACGAGGTTAGATTTTTTCTGAATTCTTGCAGTGTTAAGTATAATAAAGTAAATATTTTCACAGTTATTTTTTAGTCTTCTTCTTATATTTAAAAAAAAAAAAGAACCGAAGGCAATTTATTAAAGTTTGTCAGGAGTAAAAATAAAATAAATTGCTACAATAGATTAGTATTATTTGTTAAATTTAAAAATTAATATATCACTAATTAGAAGTTACTTGATTCCCTCGTGGTGTAATGAATTTATTTTTTATTTACCACACGTTCAACGATTAAAATCAAAGAAGAAGAGGCTACAAATAGTTAACCACCCAGAGCACCGGGCAAGTTTTTTTTCCCAATAAAAAGCCGAGGCATTATATCGCATCGCCAGGATAGGATGTCCCGAACCATTCCTATCGGTGTCTTTCCTCGACGTGATTAGTCCATTGTAATATAGTCACGAGTCAAACTGGTACACACATCTAGGCAAAACAATTATAGAATTAATAATCAGCAAATAAATTGTAATGTGTAATTCCATCTATAAAAATCATTACATCCCCTTTATCAAGATTTAAAAAAAAAATTATTCTAATATCTTTATTTAAAAAAATTATTCTGTACATTATTCTATACATTATAATTTTTGATGGGGTACATTGCTGTCCTTGCTCGTCTATCCCGGGACGTAACCCGTCCTCAGAGAGGAGCCCAGGTTAACCCGCGATAGACTATCTGGCACCCATCTTCTCCTTATCCTAGGATAAGAAGGAGACTAGGCAGGGAGTCAAGGAGGGAGTGAGAGGGGGAGAAAAATGCCAGTGCATTCACTCCCTAGGTATTATTCTAAACTTGCTGGAGTAGGAGGTCCCTTGGCCACCTCCTCTTGAGGGTGGTCGGGATGAGTTTATCAAGAATTGAGGTCACTAAGTGACTTATTATCAAGTTTTCTGAAATCAATATGATATCAGCTGATCCTGATGCGTTCAGAGCTTTGTTTAAGGCCTAATGAAGGCAGGTAATTATACAGTGGGGGGGCATGATTAAATGGGTTCGGTAGTGTCAGATAAAGGGTATATGGTGAAATTTGGCCCCGTTCCGAAAGGCACAATCAACAGGAAGGAGTGGCGAGGGGAGGGGGACCTTTTCACTGGATTTATATTCATTCCTGGCGGCTATAAAGAATCCGATTCCAGGCTAAAACCACTCCAGCTGATAGCCTGCCCCTAAGGCAGGGTCTGGAGGACATAGCCGATCTCTGTCACAGATATTTCCAGCATAAATCATTCTCTTCCTCTTATACTGGCTTATTCCAGCATTTAAATACCAGTTTAATTTGAAAATTTAATTATCTTTTCAGGTAATTCAAATTAAAAGAAATTTTAGTGACTTTAAAATTGAAACTCTTAAATTACTTTAATTTCATTGTCAAAAATGAGTATATATATATATATATATATATATCATTTGAATAATATAAACAATAAAAAAATAAGACAGTGTCCGTTATTTAAGTGTTATTTTAGTCCGTTCTTTCCTTGACTCAAATGGCCTTGTAAGCTCCCATCTAAATTTGTCTACAGTCCTTAGTTCAAACTAAATAGTTAAATACATATGTATGATATTTCTTTTCAATAAATTGAGATTTGAATTTCCTCGTTTCGAGCAAGTTCAATTTTTTCTCGAATAACATTTCTCATTAGGTTGGTCATTTAGCATGTCTCGTAGAGTAAACCATTCTTCAGGGTATCAAAGGAGACTGGAGTGCACTTTCCACCAAACACCATCAGTAATAGAATCGCTTTTGTTAATAGCTTTTAAAACAATATTTAATAATATTATTTAGAGTAATGGATGGGTCACATATATTTTCTAATGTAAAAACGGAATTCGCTATTCATGCTGTTAATTGCAAATCCTTGCATTATGAATTTATTTTTATATAAATCTGATGTGCAAAAGGGGGAGATACGAGAGAAATCATAATATATAACCTTAATATCTTCATTTTTTATTTGAGTTGAGGGAAATCTTATGAAATTCATGCAAAATTGTATTTTACAAGACAAATCCAAGATTTACTTGAATTTTGGAACCTGCATCTTATCATATAGGATCTTAGGACGAACAGTACAGGCATTATTATAATCTAAAATGTTGGAGTCCTCATTTCAAGTAAAATAAAAAATCATTATTACAATTATTATTGCATTTTTAATTATTACGATATCGTATTTGTAATTATGATTTTTTACCTATATATATCAGTTTTATTATTTACTGTTTTATTAATAATTAGTAACATAAACTTTCTGTAATTCATTTTTAGTGCAAGGGAACAGAATAAAAATCTAACTGTTCCAGTCAGGACTCGAACCTGGATCTCCTGCTTTCCGGGCAAGCGCGTTAGTTATTTACACCAGCGAGACAAGCCAGATAAGTTATTAAATTAATGTAAATAACGAGAGTCATTTAAATAGCTCGAACCTGGATCTCCTGCTTTCCGGGTCGGTGCGTTTCCATTTACGCTACTAGGACAAGCCTGATAAGTTATTAAATTCCCCGCACTAGTGTCGAGAGTCTAACCTCCGAGGCAGACGAATATATCGTCTTATGTTCGAAGGAGCTGACATTGTCAAGCTGTTTAAATGACTCTCGTTATTTACCTAATAACTACTTCGATCATAAGACGATATATTAGTCTGCTTAGGTAACATTTATATTGTCTAAATTTTATTTATGATTGTTTTGTTTTTTAAGTGTGTAAAACAACTTTTATAAATACTTTTCTATATATTCAGAATTGAAAATATGTTATTCGATACTTTCATCTGTTTTTTTTTTATTTATTATAACAATTATTACTTTTTATTTCCCTATTAGTTCTGTTTTAAGTTTAGAGCATAAACCTTTTATGGCCTCAAGTTTATTGAATTATTTTTTGTTGTATAATTTAAATTTGACTTTACAGGATCATATTACTTCAACATCTATTTAATTTTATTAGTGAGTTATGATATATCACTATCACTATTCCTACAATAAAATATATTGTTTAGATAATTGTATTAATTTCGATGATGTTATAGAGTTGGAGGTCAAGGAGCTCAAGCTATGTCAACTAATTAATTATGTATTGCAATATCAGTAATGTGGGTTGGTTTTTATTTTATTGGAAGTATTACTTGTTTTGTATATATTATTGTCATTTGTAATATTACTTGCAAAGTTTTTATTATTCTGAAACAATTAGTTAGTCTGACAACTCTGAAAGAAGGTTCTATGTTAATAGGTTTATTTGTTTTTTATACATTTTATTTCTAATGTCTATATTAGGGTCTTTAAGGTTCATTTCTCGGATGATTATGTATTATACTGTATATAAATGTTATATTTAGGGTTATTACTACACTAGTTCAATAGTTTATAGCTCTCAATGAATGCCTTTTTCTAATAAGTAAAATAACATAACACGTAAGTAATAAGTATATTAACATGTTGTTATTGAATATAAATTTCATGTCTAAAAATCGTATTTCATTATTTCATTATTTATTTAATTGTTAATTGTAATATATCATGAACTTTATTAAAAATGTTTATTAGGAGTTTGAAATCATGTAGATTACAGAACGCCTATGTATTTTAATAATATTTGGTGATTTCTTAACATTTTAATTAATTTTCCATAACTTTATTAATAACTATAGGTAATAATATAAGGTTAGATTAGGACCTATAGGTAAGCCAAATATTTGTCTACAGAGTGTTTCTAAAAATTAGTGATCTATTACTTATACGTAATAAAATGTCTAAAATTAAATCTTTATTATGCTTCAAGTTGGTAATTTCTTTTATGCCTGAGAATACGTAATATAATGTCTAAAATTAAATCTTTATTATGCTTCAAGTTGGTAATTTCTTTTATGCCTGAGAATACGTAATATAATGTCTAAAATTAAATCTTTATTATGCTTCAAGTTGGTAATTTCTTTTATGCCTGAGAATACGTAATATAATGTCTAAAATTAAATCTTTATTATGCTTCAAGTTGGTAATTTCTTTTATGCCTGAGAATACGTAATATAATGTCTAAAATTAAATCTTTATTATGCTTCAAGTTGGTAATTTCTTTTATGCCTGAGAATACGTAATATAATGTCTAAAATAAAATCTTTATTATGCTTTAAGTTGGTAATTTCTTTTATGCCTGAGAATACGTAAACTCATCAAGTTTCAAAAAAAGACAAATAAAAATAAAATGTATATGCTATTACAAAAAAAATAAATGAGGATCTTCTCACAAATGCTTTTATTGGAGTTCATTGTATCAGAAATTTTATTTAATTTATTTATCAAATCAGCCTACCTAGAAAATACTATGTTTTATGCGATTTGGCTAAATTTAAGGATTTAGTGGTTTTTACTATAAAGCTATATCCAGAAAAGGAATAAAGCGTAAATGTAGCACATTTTAATACAAGGTTTATAATATTGTTATGGACTAATGTTGTTATAATAATTGAACAGTGCTAAAATTAAGTAAATTTATTATATCAAATAAGTACACCTACTAATTGCTGATAACAATCGAACCTCTTACTAATTAATAAATAAACAAATTGAAATGGTAAATTAATTACAGCTAATAATCATTTACATATATATTAATTAAATGTGCTTGAAAAGAGGCCTCAAAACACATCCTAATTACTATCAATTAACGTTCCGGACTGTCACCGGCTGGCGTGCCGCTTTTACAACTTCATGGGAGGAGCAAGGCAGGTCTAGAAGATTCTAATAGTTATTTCTGTGTCACCCGAATTTCCTCTTCTAAAATAATGAAGCAGGTGGCCTATTTCAATTCGCCCCTTCCCGTACGTGTAATGTTCTCCCCCCACATGTTCCCCTTGTTTTATTTATTTATTTTTTTTTTTGTTGGCATGTCAACCACTTGGGTCATTAATGCCATTTATGTGGGGTATCTATGAAAAGAGTGCGAAAGAAGAGAGCAAGAAAACCAAAGCAAAAACATGATGGAGGCCGCGTTCCAGGACGCGATTGGGATGCAGCCATGAAGAAGGAGACACAAACAGAGAGCCATGCCCCAGCACGAGTCAACCAGCGACGTCGAATTTGACCTGTGTTATTGACTTCCAGCTTATGTCAAGTCAATCTTGATAAGTCTTCCCTTGTCTTTAATAATTTAGTAGTGATTTGCGTCATAAAATTAAGTTTTGGTAAATATAATTTATAGTAAAATAAAGCCAGAAAATATAATTTGAAACTAAACGATTTGAATACAGATAATTTATACGACTCTCAGTTTTACAAGACAAGTCGACAAAAACAGATTTTAATATTAATGGAAGTATACCTGTTGTGAATTTCTGAATACTTAGCCTTATTATTTAACAAAAATATATCTAATGTTAGTTTGTAGGAATTATACTGCAAATTTAACTGTCCATGGGAGCCTTTATTGGCTGGATACAATTCCTTCTGGTCGGTCAAACCTGATTTTATTGTATCGCAATGGCAAGCTTCCTGACTGCTAACGTTGCCAGAATGATGATGACAGATGAGGTAGCTGTGGGGGATAGAGGTATATGTTTTGAGAGTCTTATTTCTAAAAAGGTTTCTATGACAACAAGGGGCAAGATAAAATTGATAAACCCCTCTTATTCTAGAATTAATTTTTTATATAATTTCTCAATACTGTTATATTATATATTGTAACTGTATCTTTAGTCTGAAAGGATGGAGGATGGAATGTGGCAATCCTCTTTAAGTGTAGAGGTGGACCCCCCCAATTTACGACGGAAGTGGCACCCATTAGACCGGTGGTCGTTAGCCCTCAATGGCAGGAAACCCTCTTCCTGGGTAGAAGAAGGAAGGGACAAGCACATCAAAGACCGCGGAAGTGAAGATCTCAGGGGAGGGGAGAGACGTTGAGCGACAGGAGTGAGAGGGGAGGGTCAGGACTATTGTTGACGACGGTGGTGGGAGGTAATGGTGGGAGAGTGGGGGTTATCGGTCAGAGAGCCTCTCCTCCCTAGCCCACTACCACAATTAGGATAGATAATGAAAGGAGAAAGACAATAGCTTAATTACCCAGCAGTCATTGGGACTTCCCCGGTCCGGCCTTTGTACCCTGTCCACCACTGTACCCCCTCCACCTTCCCCCACTCCCCTTCCCCCACTCTCTGCCCACGCAGCTCCTTTGTTTCCTCTCCCCCCACCCTAACTCCTCCCAACTTTGGCCAATCGGAGTGGAGTACTCCTCTCACTAACAACAGTAAATCACACTTTCACTCTATCTTGTACTTTTTTATTCCTCCTACAATTATTACAGTGAAAACATATCGAGTGACTATAAATCTGACACTCGAGTGGTATCATACTGAAATTTATTTGTTCTTATAAATAAAACTAAGAAAATATTTTAATTTTTTTTAATCAATTTGTAAACAATTCGAAGTTCGCATCAAAACTGCGTTGAACTCAATGAATTCTTTTCGGGTTTTCGTTTAACGAATATTGTATGCCTTAACTTGGGATTAATCTACGATGCTGTGAACTTCTATAACTTATTGTTATATATTACAGACAATACATTATCCAAAACTCTAAAGTAGAATAGCCGTTGAGTACTTAACCAAAAAAACCAATTTACCCCAAAAAGAGATGGCACCTGGATCCTATATTCTTGACTTAAGCCAGATGGCATGACGTCCCTTCTCGCCTTCATGATTGTTCTGAAGATGGCTCACAATGTAATCTGAAACGTGAAATAAAAAAACTCACATTTTTTAAAATTATATTTTTTTCTTATATCAAACTTGACCGAACCCCAACAGAAAACATCTACCAATAATTTCTAAGGTCAAAGAGTACATAGCCTCGAGGAAAATATAAATGCCTCAAGAAATCTTCCCCGAGTAAAGGACTTATTCAAGGTATCAAAATAAAATAGAAATTTTCTGAATACATATTATATTATGTTTCTGTTCTATTATAACTTCCATTCTCGTTTTACCTCTTCTATGGCGAAATTCTGCGTACAATTATGATAAATTTTCTATTGCTCTAATATATGTCAACGCATTTTTAGAATGTGGCATTTTGTTTAAAATGAATCCAAAACAGATAGTATAAAAAGTGAAGTTTGATAAAACTAAGAAGTTGTAATAATTTCTAATATTAAAATATNCTTCACCCCTTTATCTAAGAAGCTTAATTTTAGACCTTTTCTAACTTGTGTAGATGAATGAATTATCTTTGAAAATGTTAATCAAATGATATATTCAATATCAATAATTTTCAATTTATTAATGCAATTAATGATTCTCTGTTCAAGTCTGTTTTATATATATTTATTTATTTATATATAATTATAAATTAATACTACACGCTATCATCTGCCTGTTCACTCAGATAGTGCCACTTCCATCTGATCAATTATTTCTTCACTTTCCTTACATTCTGTAAATTTGATATTTGCCAAATGGAGTAATACTCTATATGGAGTTAGTGAGGAGTAATACTCTCATAAGTGAGCCCCCCCCCCACCCCTTCACCGCCAAAAGAATACATAAACCTCAAAACTATTCAAAGTTTGGAATGCTACGTTTTTTAAATATCTCTAAGTATCAATAGATCCTGTAATGAGTCAAATCCTTGTTCAGAAGAAGAATTACCACAAGAACTATCAAATCAAAATGTAATTGATATAAAAAGAATATATGGCCGGAATAGTAATGAAAGACAACCTGCCTCTTCCCTATTATTAACTTTTAATTGCGCTGTTTTCCCAGAGAGATGAAACTCCGACTTCAAAAGTGTAGAGCAATTTCCTATATTGAACCACTGCTTTCTTAGAAATGTCACGAATTTCCTTATGAAACGTGATTTTATTAACAAAATTTTAAAAAAAGTGGGAAATAAATACAAGAAGATGCTGATTAAATATTCTTCCTTCCAATAAGCAATGAAATGTAGATAGCTTAGCTCCACCATTTTGCCTGGTGCATCTCTTGTTCTGTTTAGATAAAATAAATACAAATTAAAGAACTTCAACCTTCAACCGAACGATTCATTCAACGAGGCTGAAATACAACATACAGTTCACCTCAAATGAAACTAATGTAAGCTTAATGCCAGAAAATTCACAATTCTAGTATCCGTAAATACCCTCTGCATTTAGTATTTGTCTTGAAAAATTGAAATATTAGTTAATAAGTTAAAAAATTTGATCACAAAGATTGACGCCCTTGAAAAAACTAGTAGATCCTTCTTCTCTAATTAGAAATGAATATTCTTCTCATATATCCCACCTCGATATTACTGGATTTTATAATAATATCTTGATCAACTTAGTTACAGAATAAGGTGTTTGCATCTCACTTGACTTACTTATAAAACGCAGTATGATCTAGCTGAGGCTTGAAGATACAGTGAAAAGTGAAATGTTGTCCTAATCAAAAATCTTTTGCCTTAAGCAATTAATGAGAGGGAATAGAATAAAAAATCTATCTGTCCCAGCCAGGAATCGAACCTGGATCTCCTGCTATCCGGGCCGGTGCATTAACCAGTTATGCTACCAGGATGCGCTAGTTATCTCATTCAATTCCCTCTACACTAGCGAGAGCCTAACCCATGAAAAAGGTGAGAACTTCGTCTTGTACTCTTTTGTCTTAAGGTATCCTGTACTGAAAATGAATTATGATAAAATTTGACTGGACAGGTGAGAGACCCCCTGAACCATCCACAACGACTTCCTCATAAGTTGGCTTAGAAACACTTTTAAAATATCTCTGGGCAATTTGCAGTGGTTTTCCCCCATGGACATGTTTCGCGTAATTGCCATACACCCATTAGGAATAAGGATGTAAGGACCACTCGTGATAGTTACCATTATAACATGCCACTTTTTAAAGCTGACACGTTCTTTCTTTATGATGGAGCTAGTCTTGAAGGAGAGGAGGTAGGCTACAGAGATAACCAAGGAAGACAAACATACCACAGAGGGGTTGCAGGTAGGGCAGGAAAGACAAGGAGAGGCTTGAGAGGCGAACCAATAAGGGCTATAAGGTGTAAAGGGTGTCCTACCCCTCCCTAACGCTAATGGTGGGGGAAGTAAACAGGCTTTTGTTCTCCAGCAGCAATCCTACAGCTAAAGAGGATGAGGGAAAGGGACAGAATAGAGAGGTATTATAAAAATATTATATCTCCTCCTTTCAGCCTATCACAGGAGTTGGGCATCTTTCGCAAAAACACCTACATTTCTTCTCTCTCTCTGTCGCTAATTCTCTACTTTTTCTCAGTTGACTTAACAATTTATATAATAATAACTGAGAGACAGGCTTAGCCTAATTTTAAATATCGCCTGCTTTAAACTAATAATAAAAAAATTTCTCTAAAAATCTACACCATGAAGAGACTCCTTCAATAGCAGAATTTTTTATTAAGAGTGACAAATATCTGAGAAAGGTAAAATTAAAGAGAAAATTAATCAAAAGGCTGGGCTACGAGTAATTGTTGTCACTAAATGGCTAACTTTTCTGACCACTGCTTCCTCAACTCAGGTTTGACAAGTAGCCAAACAACTGCAGCTGACTACTTCAATATGCTCAAAACTTGGAGATATCTGGAGCTTGGAGATACCCTAACACTATCTTAGCGGTTCCCATCCGATTTCCCGCCAATATTCGAACGTTTTAAGCATTAATCACAGAACTCACATTGTTCACTAACGTTATCCAGTACTCAGTTGTACGGAACTGTATTGGTAGGTATATCTCATTAAAAGTATGCAATCTCATCTTTTCTCATTCATTCTTACAATTGAATTAATATTATTATTAATAGATTTCATTTGTTTTCTTAATTCTGTTGGACACCTCTTGTTCCAATTTAAAACTCAGGTTTATTTTACTACAAAAGTAAACTCTTCAACTTTCAGCTTCTCTACTAAGTGTAAGCATCCTCATGTTATCGCCAGCTCAGTGCACTTTACTTTTACGGAAATTCAAGTGAATGTCCTCACATACAAGTTCTGCTCGCCATTCGATGACTTTCTGTTATAATTTGATGACTTTCAATTGGTTTCTTGTGAGTCCGCATTCAGAATGATGTTTACCTGAGTCAATGATTTTATCTGATACTAATCCGACCATGCTATACCCCTTTTGAATATTTTTAATATTTACTTCAAAATGATTATTGTATTCTTACATTTGCCTCGCGATTTGTGTGCTATTGATTATGGGTTCCATCTCCGAGCTTTGTGCCAAGAGTGTGGTACTTTGAGTAAATATGTACTCACAACCTTGCCTTTGGTAGCAAAAGTCTTTGACTGTTTTACAGTTATTGTTGCTTTCAGTTCGTATTCCTTTAAAGGTTAAATAATTGAACCTGAAACGATTTACTATATATTTTATCTCTTTATAATTATCTTACTCTTTTATCTCTTTTTATACTTATCTTTTACAATTTCTTGTTTTAGAATTATATTTTCTTGCTTTAAAAGTGCAATTGTAGTTTTTATTGAAGTAATGTCATGCTTAATTGTTTTTTTGTCTTTTTAGAGTACAATTCTAGTGAATTTAAAGATCAAGTATTTGTACAACATTTAGAAGTTTCCGATGGTGGATAACACTCCTTAACAATAATCCGATACATGAACTTTTGGATCCCCTTGACAAAATTGTACAGAATAAATATTACTGCAATAAAAGCTTGTCCTGAGCCATGGATGTTTAGAATAGGGTGGCAAACTGTAGACAGCCCTTCCCTCCATTACCTTAATTGGTTAAAAAAAAAGGCCGACAGTGAGGTGGGGTTGGTTCGAGATCAGGCCTCTGTCTCTAGAAAAATAACTTTTTCATACATTCAAACACTTTACACACCCATACCGGCTTTGATGACTGTATTTTAGTGTAATGTATTTTAAATAAATATTGTGCCAATAACGGATATTTAGAAAAATATTTATAATACCTGGTAATAAAAACATGGTATCAGGTAACTTGGTAGTAAAAACCTGGTAATACCTGGAACTTGGTATTAAAATTTGGTACCGGGTAATAAAAAGTAACTAGTAATAACTGATAATAAAACCTGGTACCTGGTAATAAACTGGTAATACCTGGTAATAAATGTGTTCTATTTTTAAAATTATTGTATAAACCGCTTTTATTTTTAAAGTATAAAATATTTTAAAATTCTTTACTTAATTCTTCCTTCCCGGCCAGTCTAGAGCTAGTTTAACAGGTCCGACGTTCCTTTCATGCTTATTGCTCTCCCCAACTTATAAAATATGATTTGTCATTTGTCAGAAACATTTATCAAGCTCCATGTGCCAATGAACAATGGCTTTCTTACGTTATATTTTTCAGGAGTTAAACCATACTTCCATAATCGAAAGTAAAAGCCAAGAAGAAAGAAATTTGAAGTTCTTAAGATTCACATTGCAGTTTTTTGCACATTCATGGAAATATTCATGGAAATATTAATTTATTGCTTTGTTTTTTTTATTATATTATTTTCACATTAGAGATACTTATTTTGAATAAAATTAATTTGTTATTTTAGTAAATGCGTTGAAATGCCCCTCTTGATAGAAAATCATATTAGACGTTCGTTTCAAAATTCAGGTTTGCTTTTGCCAGTCTTGTCTATCTAATAATTTAAGCGAAATTAAATTTGATGACATTTGATAAAACATAAGGATAAAAAATACTTGTACCTGGGAAGAGAAAGTCCTGGACGGAAGAGGCATTGAAGAAGGGACCCAGAAGTAGATAGAAAAAGTCGGTAAAGTTGTTGCAGTAGTTTGTCAGACTTCTTGCCCTGGCGAATAAAAACGTGTACACAACTTATATTGGAGTCCTAACCCTTATAAATATCCTGTAACTAGTTTTTACAAGAAGAGATATAAGGGGTGGGTTTACCCCTTCCTCCCTCGGGACCGCCGACTTCAGGGGAGTGGGGGAAACTCGACACATCTTCACGTTCCGGCAGAGTTCCTTTTCGCAAATAAAATACTTCGAGTGCCTCCTTCAGAGTATTTCAACTTTTTTTGTTAACTTGTTTTACAGGAACATTTCGAAAATTAAATAAAACACAACGCCAATAACACTGCATCTATCTTGGGGTTTCTAAAAAGTTGGTCATTTACCGTTTCTTCTTCCGGGTTATACGGTGTCAAGTTGTTGATATTTGCCGAGCTTTCGCACATCATGTGATGGCTTCTTCAGGGCTGAATAGAGAATGAGAGCTGTAAAAGAGAGATTTATAAGTTATGTAAAGTTGGTCATTGTATTTACTTTGTAATGGTAATTTCTAAATTATTATTATTGTTGTTATAAAATGAAGGTAGAGATCGTTAGAGCTTATAAATAGTAAATATGGCAATAAGTATTATATGTGAAATCGGCTTACACGTTACAATTCAATTTTTTATGTATTAAGTACATTACAAATATACATACCATAAGAAAATACATTATTAAAGTTGTATATCAAATACACTATCGTGGTAGAAGTGGTTAGAGAAGTCAAAAAAGCCTTAGATAAAGATTGTACTTGGCTTATTTAGCTGATTTTGACAAAGTATTTAGTTTGGAGTATTTTCTACTGTGTTCCCTTAACATTTCAATGAGTTCACATATAAATATCTAACATTATAAGAGTAATAATTTTGGTACGTCTCTCATTTATAAGCTCTACTTTTTTCGTATCGTGGTCCTCTAGATAACATGGTTATCCACCAGAACAGAATTCGTTATTTTGTTCTGCCATGCGGTCATGGAATTCCGATTATCTGCAGGAAAAAAATCCTTATCCTTAACGTCCTTTGGACGGAGAATATAGCCATGATTCCCCCCCCCCCCCATTTTTAATAAAACTGTATTAGTAATTACATTCTACACATTTTGTGCAGCTTGTGGTGTGCTGGTTAATATAAGGTAATACAAATATGAAAATATACAAAAAAAAAACAGTAATACATAAATATTATAATTAGGGTGTAATTTGCTAGATGTAGAAGCTGCCCAATGGAAATACTACTAAAGCACTAATTACAATATTTACAGGTAGTTTGTTTTTTGTTGTTGTTTTTTTCATATTATTATAATAAAGTGTTGGCCATGAGGATGTCATGCGGTCATTTCCTATTCAGGCGACGTAGTGGGTTATCAGGATGGGTAATACTGGAGAGAGTTTGGGCTAAAGGAAAGGTCAGAGGGGAATTTATTAAAACGGGTTGTAATGACATCCTTATCAAAATGAATGTTAAGATTATTATAGAGTGACGAGTTTGCAACGTAATAGGGTGCATCAACTATGATTCTTAGGATTTTGGATTGAAAGGACTGTATTCTTAAGATGTTGGACGGTTTAGCGATTCCCCACAGTTCGATTCCATAAGTTCCAATAGGTCTCAGTAACGTCATATAAATGAGTTTGTTAGTCAGAGTTAAAGTTGACTTGTTAGCCAGGATTTAGTTCTAAAAAAAACCTTAGATCAAATAATATGAAATTAAGGTCTCTGACTTTGGCGACTTTGACCATTAACAAGAATGTTTTAAAGTAAGGAGACCAAGACGACCCCAAGGGGCGATCCAGTTCTTTAACTCCTAATAAATGCAATAAATATGCCATGAACTCCGACAGCAGACATTTCTGCATTGCATGTACACATTCACGCATCCCAATATTTCATAAACTAAACTCTTATCTAATCTTAGCGCTTATCAAGGAATTTTTAGCTTCTACGAAAGTGACATCTCCAGCTATGCAGTACCAAGCAGTCGATTCTAATCTTGAAACGGCTCTTATTCAATTTGATGCCTGCCTAATTTTGCAGAACATTCAGGTGAGTTCTCAAAGAGGAAGGTGTTGTAGGGCACCGGCAGAATGACATCGAGGTATTTGCAAAGAGATTTATGGCTCAGGAATCATATAGACAATCCTTCTAGCGTTATGGCAGGATGATACGGAAGGAATATGCATTAGGTGTTCCAAAAGGAGCTCTCACTTCTTATCAGCCCAGCGACCAGTGTAACTCATCTTCCCTGCCGTAATTGGTTTCAGTCTTATGGTACTACATAAATGCATATATGAATTAATACAGCTTTTTGCTGAGATTGCTGAACCTAGACCTCAACAGAGCAAAACAAGAGACAGAGAACTAAGACCATTTTACGAGGTTTAATGAGACTATTCCTGGGAGCTCAATGTAATTATAATGCAATTAATTTTAGAATATAAACAAGGAATGCAGCTTATATAAAGTATAACAAATACAAAAGAGACATGATTTTGCCTTCTGACCATACAAATAAAGTCACTGTCCTAATAATAATGATACTAACTGCGAACAATAAGAAGAGCCATATGGTTGGACAGTGTCCCTCTTTAAAACATGTTCATTGTTGGGAAAATTTTGATTTCTCAAGATGGTGTCTAAAATATACTGGTTCCACACACTTCTGTCCTGCCTACCGGTTCCCTATTAGTTGAACACACGAACACACACAGACACATACACACACTCTCTCTCTCTCTCTCTCTCTCTCACACAAACACATACATATATATATATATATATGTTTGTGTGAGAGAGAGAGAGAGAGAGAGAGAGTGTGTGTATGTGTCTGTGTGTGTTCGTGTGTTCAACTAATAGGGAACCGGTAGGCAGGACAGAAGTGTGTGGAACCAGTATATTTTAGACACCATCTTGAGAAATCAAAATTTTCCCAACAATGAACATGTTTTAAAGAGGGACACTGTCCAACCATATGGCTCTTCTTATTGTTCGCAGTTAGTATCATTATTATTAGGACAGTGACTTTATTTGTATGGTCAGAAGGCAAAATCATGTCTCTTTTGTATTTGTTATACTTTATATAAGCTGCATTCCTTGTTTATATTCTAAAATTAATTGCATTATAATTACATTGAGCTCCCAGGAATAGTCTCATTAAACCTCGTAAAATGGTCTTAGTTCTCTGTCTCTTGTTTTGCTCTGTTGAGGTCTAGGTTCAGCAATCTCAGCAAAAAGCTGTATTAATTCATATATGCATTTATGTAGTACCATAAGACTGAAACCAATTACGGCAGGGAAGATGAGTTACACTGGTCGCTGGGCTGATAAGAAGTGAGAGCTCCTTTTGGAACACCTAATGCATATTCCTTCCGTATCATCCTGCCATAACGCTAGAAGGATTGTCTATATGATTCCTGAGCCATAAATCTCTTTGCAAATACCTCGATGTCATTCTGCCGGTGCCCTACAACACCTTCCTCTTTGAGAACTCACCTGAATGTTCTGCAAAATTAGGCAGGCATCAAATTGAATAAGAGCCGTTTCAAGATTAGAATCGACTGCTTGGTACTGCATAGCTGGAGATGTCACTTTCGTAGAAGCTAAAAATTCCTTGATAAGCGCTAAGATTAGATAAGAGTTTAGTTTATGAAATATTGGGATGCGTGAATGTGTACATGCAATGCAGAAATGTCTGCTGTCGGAGTTCATGGCATATTTATTGCATTTATTAGGAGTTAAAGAACTGGATCGCCCCTTGGGGTCGTCTTGGTCTCCTTACTTTAAAACATTCTTGTTAATGGTCAAAGTCGCCAAAGTCAGAGACCTTAATTTCATATTATTTGATCTAAGGTTTTTTTTAGAACTAAATCCTGGCTAACANCTGAGCCTTAAATGTTATTTCACCACATATATAGCAAAAGCTATCGACAGAATTCACACACTTTCGAGGCATTTCAGATCAGCACTTAAATTAATTTAAAAATCAACTTCACACGATAATTTCAATAGCAACCACGTGCGTACAATTGACAAACTCGCAAAGGTTATGTTTACTACTTATGAACAGCTGATGAGAGGGGTGTTATGTAAACAAACATGTGTACCAACTGTTGGTGATGAAATATTTCATTTGTTGAAAACTCAATATATATATAATAGAATGATACTATGTCTTGAAAACAAGAGCTAATATATAATTTTTATGGTCATTTTCGGTTTTAACACGTGGAAATACATTAAAATCAGCTAATTTCAACCCCCAAACAAAAACTTTGTTGTTCAGTGTAATGTTTTCCAGCTGTGCCTTAGTGGCAGTGTGGTGTAAAGCAGAAAATAGGAGGAGAGGTCGCCATCACTTGAGGTTCTTATGACGTGATCTTGTAACAATCATCAAGAGAATGATTCGACGGAGCAGCCAAACTCCAACTTGAGTTTTTGTTAACGAATTTCGAAAAAAAATCTGCAAAAATATACTACTGATTCATCATGGAAGCCATTGTTAAACTACAACAGTTGATGAGTGATAAGCCAGCTGTATCAACATCCTTTAACTTACATTTTAGTAGTAGTAGTAGATTGAAGGGCAATCAACTTCTAGGTTATTACGCCCTATAAATACCCTTTAATATGTCCACTATAAATCAGTTAATAAAATACAGGAATCAGGATTATTTCGACCACTATAATAACCTAAATTAATGGATTTTTTATTTATTTAAATATTATTATTATATTTTTAATAAATTATAATAAATAAATTATTATTAACTAAAATAATAAATAATATCTCATTCTTTAATTTAGATTTTCTGGGCTATACCTGCTTTTTTAAGAAATACTTACATTTTATGATTTTTAAGAACAACCTTTGGTAGATTTGGGTACAATAGTATGTACTGTTGTTTTTTTTTCTCTTCTCCGCCTATTGCAACAATCTCAGATATCAGTTGCCAATAAAATAAGAAATAACCATATAAAATTACCTCGTTCCAGAGTTATGCATTAAGACTACCAGCAATATGTGAGATCACCTTCTACAAAATACAATGCGGTAAAGAGGAACTTCCAAGAATTTGTTGAGGTGAGAATTCAGTTGTGTTATTTAGGATGTTGAAGGAACTAAAGTAGTCTATATGACTGAAAATGTGAACTTAGGGACACACGTCATGGAAATGTGAACTTAGTGTCCCTAAGTCCCAACGTCTTAGTGTCGGACGTCCTCTCCGACACGTTGGCAGATAACCTTTTTAAAAAATACATTGTTTTTTAATTTGTATTTTTTTTTTTTTTTTTGGATCTACCTTGACCGAACCCCAACTAAAATCATCTAATAAATAAATACAAATTTAACAAAAGTGTATTTTTTCAAAATGCACGTATTTTTTTATAAGCAGATAATCTTTTACAAAATACACTTTTGTTAAAGTTATTATATATTTTTTATCTACCTTGACCGAACCCCAACTAAAATCATCTAATAATAACGACATTATCGTTCTTCTTTATTAGGATACATTTATTAAATACTTAAGTTATAAAATTTCTCTTGATAACAGTTATATAAAATTTTCAAGAAAAACAAGGATTAAAGAAAATAATTTATAAATTCAAACTCCATTGCACTGAAGATATTGTATAATGAATAAGCCATTAAGACTCATTAAGATATTTTTCAGTTATAAGGTTTTAAAATTTATATGATTTTTTAAAAATAATGTTAACCTCCCTTTCTACCACTTTGGATCATGGAGGGAGGGGCTCTCTTGCCCCACTATTCTAAACACCCATGTCTCAGTACAAGCTTTAACTATTAAATAAAATATTGACCTGGACGGGATTTGAACCCGCAGCGCCAGGATTGCGAGACCCGTACGGATCATATGAGTGAGTTAACCTGGCGTCCCTGATTTAAAGGTTTACGTCCTGATTGAATATTCCTTTGAGGTTTGGATTTTGACATTGTACATTTTACTCAATATCAAATTGTTCTACAAGATTAGTCCATTTTGTAGTGGTCCCCAGACGGGATGAGTGAGACCAGGACGGTGATCCGCTTAGCCAGATAAACCAATATACCTCTTGCTGTAGAAGAGGATTGGCGAGGGTTGGACCGTCCTCTTGTTGTCCTAACCTGACAATTTGCCAAGGAAAACATTTTTATAAACTCTTTCCGACGGTCAACCCCAATATTATCTCAGCTCCGCCTGGAAACAAAGTTCGGTCCCCTGGAAACTACATTAAATTTACCAAGAAGGGGTAAGCGGATAAACCTTATTGGAATATATACATAAAAAAATTCCCTTCGGCATAATTTTTTTTTTTCTCTCGAGAATAACTTATCTTCGCATAGTTTTAAAATTATTTTAAATCAATTTTTGTGTCCATAAGCTACAGAATAATTTTAATTTAACTTACGAGAGATGAAATGATTTTTTTGGAAAGATTTATGTATATGTGAAATGAATTACTAAAAATCTCTCATTTTCGTTTTTTCTCAAATCAAATTCACCTAATTCATTTTCATTTAATCTTAAACTCCCTATTTCTAAAAATTTATTTTAAGCATAGGGTCATAAAAGGCTTGATCTGCATGATTGTAATTAAATTTCCATTATTTGTATAAGCCTCTTTTTCACCAAGCTTAGGCCCCTAGAAAATATTGTGCGACTTTTTTTTTTTTTTTTTTTGCTGTAATTAAGAGCTTTTAAGGCTTGTACAATCCTCTTTGAGTATCTCTTCTCAGATAGAAAATTAGGTACAAAATACTGATATTTTCAAAAAGCCTTTTCAGAAGCAGGATAAAAGTTATTACTGCTCTTTTGTTATTTTTATTATCAAACAATATTCAATACTTCACACTTTATGTATATTTCTCACTAATTATTTGTATTAAAGGATTGAATTATGTTTTAGGTGCACTCACACTGCACTGCTCTCTAGAGTACACCTAGAACTACCAAGGCAAGAACATCCATAAAAAGATAAGTGAGCTCAGGAGATAGAATCATTGTTTCTGAAAACACTCAGTCATTAGAGAAAATACACACAAAATTGCGAAGTATTGCATATTATTTGATAACACAAAAATTTAGTACTGCCTTGCCAATAACACTGAACTCTGTATTATTAGATGTTTTTTTGTTGGGGCTCGGTCAAGGTATAGAGAGAGAGATAATTTTCTACCCTGACCGAACCCCAACAAAAAAACCCTAATATTAATATCTACAGTCAAAAGATTTGAACTCTGTTTTGCGTAATTACATTATACCGTCCAACTAAAAGATAAATGCTTCCTGTAACATCTTGAATCGTTTTATTTTATGCTTTAGAGACTTAAAGTCATCGACTTTGCCAACGGACGACGTAGTTTGTCCAGTAGGATATGCTGTCTGAAGAAGACGCAATAGAATATACTTAGGAATGAGGTGGTCCGAGAAACGTGGTGGATACGGCCCTGACGCGGATAGGAATGAAGAAAATAACTTGGTACGGACATAGCCGAAGGAAGGGAGCCAAACAGGTTGCTAAATTGATAGCAGACAAGGAGGAGATCAAGAGAGAGACCCAGAGCACACTAGGTAGATATAGCTTGCTTTGAGGTGGCAACTCTGAGCCTTACTGTCAAGACAGGGAATAATGCAAAGGCGTACAGAGTAAGGTTGGCAACCCTTTTTGAAAAAATGTTCTAGATAAGCCAGACGTTTACCTATATTGTAGAGTTTTAGAGAAACGTATCTCTCCAAATCTCTAATATTTTAATCAAAATAATTATTTCTCTGAAGTATACACAATTAATAATAAAATAAAATAACTACTAAGGCTGTTAGTACGCTAAAAAAATGTTTTGTGAAAACTGAGTTAAATAATCTTATCCTTTTTCATCGAAAGTAATGTATATACTACTAATTAACTTATTGTTTTTCTGATCCCAAAATTATCCTGTATTAAATATTCCTTGCGATTTTTCTCTCGCAACTAAAAATGTATTTTTAATTTGTTGTATAGTATAGGTTCGGGACATAAGTGACTTCATTTAAAGCAATACCCTTCCTTTCTCTTAGTATAGCTCACTTTTATTAATATAAATAGAAAAAATTAAGTTTCAAGATAACATCATAAAAGAAAATTAAATTAAATGTATTTTTTCAAATTCAGCGGATGAACTTTTTTTTTTATTATACAAATGATTAAGCTTGAGAGAAAAATAGATATCTGTTTGATTTATAGACCTTATATATGTCAAAAATCAATTTAATGTATTATAAAGAATGAATGTAAGAATTTTATATTATGCATTTAGTTTTCATGTTTTTTTATATCTGAAAAGAAAAGAGAATATGACATTACACTGGAACCAATACAAATAAATAATTTTGCAATGTGTCTATAAAAATATTTTTACATAAGTACTATTAACTTTGATGAAATCATAATTTCTTAGTTTTGCTTGCTATAATATATATATATANTATACCATGATTACTCAAATATTATTTGATTGTTGCTCCATAGTTCTTCATTAAACTTAGTGAAACTGTGCACTGTCACTTAAACTTGGCCTGTGCCAAGTACAATAAATAGTTGTTCACTAAGACACTGTCAAAATACTCAGTAATCAGCAGGTATTGGCTTAGGGGGGGTCAATAATTCAGAATCAGCAAATTTGAAAATGACCTCGGCCAATGGGATTCGAGGGGAATCGCAGTCCTAGCAAAGTGGCTAGCATAATATACACGTAATGGCTGGAATATCCATGGATTGCCACCATTAATCAGAGCCGGAGCTGAGGCTTGCGGACCAATGAACCGATTCTGGGAGACTCGCGTTATCACATTTGCACAGACACAAGGACGCCGGGGATCGAACCCTGCCTGTTTGAGCGAAGATAAGACTCCGCGCTATCAATTTGTCATTCCCATTACGCTGGAGCCTTCAGGAAGCCGGGGGAAGAGGTTATTGAAGCCTTAAATGCAAGAACTCAGTCTCCGCCACTTTATTTAATACTACTGCTGCTGGTACGGCTTTGTGAAGGAATATAAATATATTTTATAGTAAATTTTATATAATATATATGTACCTTATATATATTTTTGTCTGCCTCTCAGATATTCCTTCAATTACATTTCATGACAAGTTTATGATGTATCAACTTGTATCAATCTAAGTAATTGTAGTTTTACGTTCGAACATTTCCTATTTACGTACATTCTATATTGAAATCAACATAGAGCTTATCCGATATGTTTTTTCCTAAATTCATGTAGGTAAATGTTACACTTCCTCCAATCTTTGTAATAATTTAAATGTTTTATATTATTTAATATCATGAGAAAGGTTTTGCATTTTTACTCAGTTATGCGAAATTTATGACAAGTTAAATTTGCAATTGGCTGTAAGATCATCATATTCCCCGTAGCAAAGATTTTAGAAGCTTAAAAATGTCNTTCCTCCCAAGCCTGGAGAACTGAGCAGCTTTCACATCCAGCTCACACTATCAGAAAATCCAGGCAGGTTTGGTCGAATCGGTAATGCACTCTGCTGTGAATTACATGATTGGCATTATACTTCCTCCCAAGCCTGGAGAACTGAGCAGCTTTCACATCCTGCTCACACTATCAGAAAATACAGACAGGTTTGGCCTAGTCGGTAGTGCACTCTGCTGATAATTACATGATTTGCATTCTGCTTCCTCTGCCTGAGTCTGGAGAACTGAACAGCTTTCCAATGTCCATCTTTCATATCTAGCTGGTTTTCCTCCATTTCTATTTACTATAATCTTTGACTTGTCTAAATTTATTTAAGATATAATCATATCACACTAATGCTGCAACCTATTAATCGTGGTCTAAAGCTCTTGAATAGGGAGCTCAGTAGAGAATTATTATTATTTTTTATTTTTACTTCAGGTGATATAGTAAAATTAAAGCAAGACTTCCTAGTTGACAAATTACCAGAATCAAATGCCAAAAGCTGACCCGTTAGAGTGGGAAAATAAAACACTTATAATTTGATAACACCTTTTGTTGCAAAAATTATTATGGGCAAAAAGAGATGGTCACAATAATAATAATAAAATATCAGAGTGGATTAGACAGGAGCCAAACATTGAGTTGACAGACACTGGCTGAACGCAATGATAAGGAGAGCAGTCCATAGAGGTGGTTATCTCACAGATATTTGTTGTGGTCACAGCCTGAATATTTTTCGGAAAAGAAATTCGTACATGATTAGAAATCTTTACTTAAACGCTATAAATCAAGATAAACAGTTTATGAAAAAAAAAAAAAAAAAAGAAGTTTTTCGTGTCTCTTTGTCCATTAAGTGCACTTAATCTGCAGTTTGTACTAGGGGACGATATCCACCTACTTCAATGCCGAAATGGGATTAAAACAAGGCTGCCTGCTTAGCCCATTGTTGTTCGCAATGTTCATTCAGGGCTCAACAGACTGTCTGGGAGGGGATATTGCCAGTACTACATTGCTTGTCTCCTATATGCAGACGATCTAGTCCTTCTGAATAAAAATGTGGAAGAGCTTCAGGCTATGTATAATTGGAGCATTACTGTGAAATTTGCAATCTTGCAATACATTTAGACAAGTCAAAGATTATAGTATTTAGAAGTGGAAGAAAACCTGCTTGATATGAAAGATGGACACAAAAAAATGTATGTTGTTAAAATTGATAGCTATAAATATCTTATAATATTTTTAACATCGACATTATCACTACTTTTAAGAAAAAATCCAAAAATGATAAATGGATTAAACTAAATTCTTGATGTCACTCGAACTGAAGGACTCGTTCAATCTTATTGTAAATTTGGCATTATATCAATCAACTTTTTCCACATTTGATGACTAATTAGTCAAATGTTGGTTAAATTTTCACTAAAATTATACTATTATCATACGACATAATACCAATTATTAAATAATCAAACAGTTTTAAAAACTCATACATGATGAAGGATAAAGTTGAACATATAATACGGAACGTTAGCAATTATTCTGAGCATTTTACCTAGACAGAAAGGATTGCTTTGATGGATACTGGAACACTTAACGGCACCCCACAGTTCCTATTTTGTTCGTCTTATGGTCCTGTAGATGGTCAGTTTGTTTTTTATTGTGAGCTATGAGCGCCTATTTATAAGAGTCCGTGACGTCTATTGTATTATTGTCGCTTGATTTTAGTATGTTCATTCCAGTTCAGTTGGGAGTCAAGGTGGAACCTAAGGTAACGGACAGAATCAGAAAGAGGTATAGAGCTGTTAATCTCATTTGGACTCGTTTATTTTAATTCCCCATTTGCTGCACCACTGCTGAACAGCATCAAGGTGATTTATTAAAATGTCGGAAGCTTTCTTGGAACTGCTTTATACATAAGTATAATCTGTATGTCATTATGGGGTGGTTAAAAAAAATAGGCATAAGAAACTCATGATGCTGAAGCTATATATTTTTAAACGCATTATTCAGAAATCACATCCTGCACAGCGTTCATCTTGCAATTTGCTCTATGCAAAAAATATAAGAAATATGTGCAAATAAAATAATCTTGTATAATATGAATTAATATAAGAAAAAAAAAAAGCTGCCTAATGGCTGTACTCCTTAACCACTATGTACAATTGTTTGTTTTACTTTAATCGTTCTTATGAAGTGTTGGCAATGAGGAGGTCACGCGGCCATTTCCTATTCAGGCGGCGTGGTCGGTCATCAGGATGGGTGACGCAGGATAAAGTTTGGGCTAAAGGATTGGGATGCATGGAATGGCCAAAGTGGAATTTATTAAAACGGGTTGTGATGACGTCTTCAACAAAAAAGATTTCAAGGTCGTTGTGAAGTAAGGAGTTGGTGACGTAATAGGGTGCATCAACTATGATTCTGAGGATTTAGGATTTGGAACTGTATTCATTGGATGTTGGACGGTTTAGCAGTCCATCACAGTTCGACTCCATAAGTCTATATAGGTCTCAGTAGCGTCTAATAAAGGGTGATATCCTTGGTCGGAAGTAGGGATGGGAATATCAGTAAAATAAATTCTGCCAGGTTGTTTTTTCCTTAGTCTGAACGAACATGACAGCATTTTCCTCCATTGACGTTAATGTGCAGGCGCTGGCACTATTGCTGTAGGCCAGTGAGAAGACGTTGGAGATTTTTTCTGGAAGTATGTGAGACGGCATCGGAAGAAAGGATTGCTTGGTCATCAGCAAAGGTTGCAAGGAGTGTGTTAGGATGAGAGGGCATATTGGCAGTGTACGGGATGGGGCCAAGCACACTACCTTGTGGAACTCCCGCCTCCACTTGGTAATAGTCGGAGTAATCTGTTCATTGTCGGACCTTGAAGAATCGATCTGTTAGGTAGGAGCAAAGGTAGGAGTGAGGAGAGATAATTGTTGAATTCTTTATTGTGATAAGACCTGAGTTCCTGGAGCACTTGTGCAGGGCTGGTGCTAAACTGGCGGTTCTCGCCAGGGCTGGGTCGGACGTCCTCGAGGACCTTGGATTGAGGGCTCCCTCTCTTTTGGATTGAGGGGTCCTAGCTGCAGTTGAGCCGAGGGAACCAGCTGGCGTTGTGCCCTGGGAGCTCGCTGGCGTTGGGCCGAAGGCTAGCGTAACGTGCGTTTACTCTGCTGCTGATATGCATCGCAGCCTTTATAATTAGCAGGGTGACTCCTAGAGCAGAGAGCACAGGTGGCTATTGTGGTTTTCCCCGCAAGAAGGTGGTTACAGCTGCTCTTTGAATGACCATACTGTTGACATCTGTGGCATTGAATTATGTCACGGCGAGGGTGAGGCTTCTCCACCACTACTTTTATGTGGTATAGATCTGTGAGGTCGCATATAGAGTTAACATTTGTAGTTTTCTCTAAATCTACAAAAAATAGCGGGAGTGGCATTTTAGAAATTCCCTCAGTTCCTCGCAGGGTGCCAAGGACATTCAGTACACTTGAACCCGCGCTCTAAGAGTTCTTCTGCTATTGTCTCAGTAGGAGTACTGTGGTGAAGATATTAAATAACAACTCGAAGTACTCGATCTTTTTGAAGTTGGTACGAGTGATATTCGGCTTTTGTGTCTTTTAGTTTCGAACTCGCGCCCAAACGTGGCGAGCCGGAGCTGGAAGTCTAAGACACGGCCTGACCTAATGTCACTTTCTCCCGTACTTCAAATAGAGGTTAGGGCTAGCAGAAGGACAGAACGTGTCCTCCACTGACAACAATTGAACTGTTCACTGTCTAGAGCATTAATTCATACCATGATTACTCACTTATTATTTGATTGTTGCTCTAGAGTTCTTCACTAAACTTAGTGAAACTATGCACTGTCACTTAAACTTGGCCTGCGCCAAGTTTAATAAATAGTTGTTCACTAAGACACTGTCAAAATACTCAGTAATGAGGAGCTCACTATGGAGCTGTTTGCACAATGGCTGACTACCGCCGAATCACTTTTTTTTTTTTTTTTTTTTTTTTTTTTAAGATAACCATAAAATTTTTGAATATGTTTAAAATTTAATTTTCTAACAATTATGTTCTATAATTTTTATATTTAAAATAGCTTTTTAATGAAGAAATTTATGAATGTAACTACATCATCCTCTTTGGACATGTGGTCATATTTTTTGCAATTTTCTCTCCCGCGTATAAATTAAATTTCCTCACTCATTCTTACTTTTATCTTTATTGAAGCAAGAGAAATCTGCTGAGATACCTTGCTACGACTTAAAAAGAATTATCAAAGTCTCAAAGCTGTCATCAATGCATCAAGCATCAAAGTATCTGGTGTAATTGTTGTTTTCAGTATGATTAGGTAAACAAACAGCAATTCATAAATTAAAATTATATAAAGGCAAAGCCATTTAGGTGACACTTAGAAATCAATTAGAGAGAACAAATCTAATGGGGTGTCCACTTCTCAAGTTATATCACAACGTTCTACTCAAATATTGTATTGCTTACGCTTTCCATTAATAATTGCTTTATATTTTAATTTTTTCATTTTTCCCGGTAAAAAAATTTTTAATTGACGAAGGAAAAATTCCTTTTCCGATTTTATGAAAAAAAAAAAAAGTTTTAGACTTTTATTATATGAAGTTTTTTTTTTTTTTTTTTTTTTTTTTGCGAATAGGTACCCGGGTACCTCCCATGGAAAAAGTTTAAAAAAATAAAGTAAAAAAAAAAAAAAAAAGTTTTAATTAGAAAAATAAAATATCACTTTTCCTTTTCCTTTATTCCTCGCCTTACCTATTGAAAAGGTTAACGTGCAGGATCAAACGACAAATCCAATGACAGCTACAGCTTTTAGTGTCACATAGGTCCTGCCAAAAGAAGTTGTAAATTCTTTCCTGGAGCTCTTAGGACCACATAAGTTAAAACAATTTTTGAAGGAAAGCATATTTAAAATTACTTTTTTAAATAAAAATTAATTCTCAGCATAGGACTGTAGAGTGGGCATTACTAAAAGGGTTTCTTCTGGTTTATTTAAGTTATTACAGATTATGGTGTTAATCTTAGATGATTTTAGTTGGGGTTCGGTCAAGGTAGATCCAGAAAAACCCAAATTTAAAAAATGTATTTTTTAATAAAGGATTATCTGCCAACATTTCGGCTTACATTGTAAGCCAACTTCAGGGCTGTAGAAATACAATGTCATGAGAATACAATAATAATTGAAATTAACTTAATAGAGAATTGCAATAATATAATTTACATTCATACTCTTGATATCACATTATATTATTGCAATTCCCTATTATATTAATTTCAATTATTATTGTATTCTCATGACATTGTATTTCTACAGCCCAGAAGATGGCTTACAATGTAAGCCAAAACGTTGGCAGATAATCCTTTATTAAAAAATACATTTTTTTAAATTTGGGTTTTCTGGATCTACCTTGACCGAACCCCAACTAAAATCATCTAAGAATTATGGTGTTAATTTTTATTTTTTATTAAAGTGTTAGCCTCCCTTTCAACCACTTAGGGTCATGAAGGGAGGGGCTATCAACCGGTTGCCGGTCCATTCTAAACATCCATGGCTCAGAAAATCTTTTATTTATCGATAAAAACTTGCCTCGGGAGGGATTTGAACCCGCAGCATCAGGATTGCGAGACATGAAGGGATCCTTTGAGCTACCCTGGCGCCCTTTGGCGTTGTTAAATGATTCCTTCGGTGAATATAAATTTTTAAAAATCAGTACAGAATATTTGCCAAAGTTCCAAGGAGAAGGGGGTGATGCATTCCACCGAGGTGTTTCTTCTCATACAAAGGCAGTGCAGAGAAATTTATCTCCTGCACTTATTTACTTACAATTTAGAAAACGATCTGACCGAATCTCATTTGTTAAAGCTGGCTGTTCACAGGAATCTTCTGCGCACCGAAGGACAGAAAATGGAAGGAAACTAATTGTACTCAAACTGGTATTGATCCAGGGAGCTTAGGCGCAAACATCCAGAACCATATCCAGCCATATCCTTCAGCCCTATGAAGAAATAATGGTCAAGAAGTTTCATTTCATTTCATAATAATTAGAGAAGACTGCCTTTAGAGAATCCATTACCTGATTAATCATTTATATACACATTTGTATACATTAGATGTTTTGTCTACAGACAAAAGCTGAAGCCCCGAACTGAAGGACGATGATTTGCAGAAGAACTCTTGCAACAATGAAGAGAATGGAGACTTGAGAGGAAAGAGAACTATAGGCTTCAGGACTTAAGTTGGTTCTGTTTTCTGTCAAAAACTTCAGTAGTCTTTCAGTTCTTGCTAAATGACCCCCCCCCCTCCCCCCCACAGCAATTTAGAATCTGCAATCTTCTGAAAATCCTCTTCTTGTCTTCCGTTCTGAAGACTTTATTGTGCCGGCACAGAAAGGCCCGCAACACAAATCAAGTTTATGTAGAGTTTCTTCTTCCGGGTTGGACCATGTCAAGTTGTTGATAGTTGCTGAGCTTTCGCACATCATGTGATGGCTTCTTCAGAATTCCTCTATTCAGCCCTGAAGAAGCCATCACTGGATGTGCGAAAGCTCGGCAACTATCAACAACTTGACATGGTCCAACCCGGAAGAAGAAACTGTACATACATCTGACGACCGTGGAAGCCTACGTGAACAACAAATCAAGTTAAACGATAAACGTCACATTCCTGCCGAGATAAATCGATTTTCAGTGAGATTTGTATTTAATTGTATTTAAACTTCTCATGTCTTACAAATTCCATGGATATGTTTTTAATAAATAAACGAATCTGTTTTAACTTTCTGATACAAAACTGAATATTTTATCCAATGCAGTAAAGACCATTTGTATTCGCACTTAACAGTTAATACCTCACCCCTATTCTACTGATTTCATACAACAACAATATCAGTCATTCTTTCTATTTTTAAAACAGATAGGCAGAAGTGCATTAAGAAAACAAATAAAATTATGGCTTCAAGGCCTGAAAATTAAAGCTTATGTTCATATAATCCTCCACCCTTTCTCATGTGTTCAATATCTCTCGGTAACTCATAAAATATTTAATATCTCAATAAGCTAATGTCTGTTGAGTTTTATTACACAAAAAGCTGTAAAAGATTAAATAATCTACTAAAACCAGGGAAAAAATGAATGAATACACATTTAAGGGCAAAAATAAAAACGTTTTACTTGACATTTCAAATAATTTTCCATTTCTATTCACACAAAGCTTTTCTTTTTACGTTTACAAGCAACTTACGAAATTTCGTTAATTAAAATAATTAATTTCGAATAGAGAGGTTTTTTTTTTTTTTACCGTAGATATTATTATTAGATGTGTTTTTTTAAGATTCGGCCAAGATAGATCCAAAAAAATAGAAATTTAAATAAATGTGTGTTTGTTAAATTATCTGCTAACGTTTCGGCTTACATTGTTAGCCATCTTCAGGGTTATCATGAAGGCGAGAGGGGACGTTGTATCTCCAAGTTCCCATTTTCATGACCACTAATGAATGACTGAAACTTTGGCAGATAATTTAAAAAATCCACATTTTTTTTTGAAAATTTGAATTTTTTTGGATCTACCTTGACCGAACCCCAACAAAAAAAAATCTAACAACTTATTTCGGTTATAAAATTTAAGTTTATGATACAAGTATAACCCCCCTTGCAATTGTTCAACTTATCTGCATATCTTCTACATTTTTTGAGCCAATAAATGAATCAGAGTATTCGAACGTGATATTTCAGGTTTTGTCTTACAAAATTAATTGTAAATTGAAAGGTTGTAAATTTAAATTGGACTAAATTTACAACGTCTCAATTTACATTTAAAAGATATAAGCTGAATTTCGATGTGAAAAACCACTAATGGCGACTTCTAGGATGTAGATTAAAAATTTACGGTACTATGTAACTCCTAAAATATTTCCTTTATTCCTAATGAAACCTGTGTTGTCTTATTCGAAAGTAAATATTACCCCCCGTTAGAAAGAAAAATCCTTTTGAAATATTTAAAATTTCTGTTAATTTTCCACTTACATTTGCCCTTTTTCTTTTTTATTTAGTGGACTAAGCCTTTCTATTCAAGTTTGTCAGGCCGATTTTTATTAAAAACCTGAAAACTGGAACCTGTGGAGCGTTGTCACACAGACACACACATATTTACACTTTTTTTTTTTGTTGGACTCCTCTTCATTCTGCCGCTGGTAGTAGATATTCAATTAATTCCATGCAGTTTTTTTCATATTATCCCAGTCCATTACGTTTCCAATCACCTTTTTGCGATGTGTTTCACCGGTTAATTGAAAGTTCAGTGATGTGTGCATGTCGCGACCATCCTAAATGCATTCTCTCAATGCACTTCTCATTCGATAGCTCAGTTCTTTAAGATATTCGTCTTTTCTCTCCCGAAATCATGGATCCAGGTCTTCTTCCCTCTTGAGATTTCAATAAGGAAGGAGACTTCCACTTAGAAAGGACATTCGGTCGATAACAGATTTGTTGTTAGATATGTATTTTTGTAGGGTTTAAGTTTGTACAATCAAATGGAAGGACTGGATTTATTGTTAGAAGACCCTTAGTCTATGGATAGGGTGTGTACATTACAAATTTTAAATTTAATTTAATTAATCATTCATAGTCAATAATACTCATCACTGATAGTCATCTTACTGAAATCAGGAAGGACAACTTCAATTACATCCCATATTTTCTATATTTTTTTCAGAATATGTAGTTCATGTCCACTGAATTCAGCTTAATTATTGCCTTGAGTATCTTCATAATACAAATTTATTCTGTTTAGCTTATGTAGTATGTAAGGTTTTCTTGCTGCTCTGTTTTATGTTCTTACCCACCTTTAAAATGCTCTCTTGTGAAACAATGCAACATATTGAAACAAACAGCAAAATATTGAGGGTAATAAAATATTTATTTAGAAGTTATGACGCATCCGTGCATTTTGAGAATTACATAGGGAAAGCATTGAACAGAATAAAATATTTATTCACGGACCGAGAAATACAATCATAAATTGAGATTAACACAGTTGCTTATAGACTTTATTGTGTGTCAAAATTCATCAAGTGTACATTTTAATCAACCTTATTGAGCTGTTTCGTGGAGCTACCACAAAAAAGGTTAACTAAACGCGTAATAAAATAATTTTAAAAGTCAATTTATAAGCTAGAAGTGTTCAATATGTAACTGCCTGGAACTAATAGAACTATTAAAATGCCATTTTATTTCAGACCAAAGTACACTAATTTCTATTAATATTGTTCGCTTATTTTTTAGCATTACACCGAAACTACATTCATTTATTTAATTACAATTATAAAGAAATCAGATGTAATCCATTAATTTAGTTCATATTACTTGGGATCAATTGAAAAATAGCTACATTGAATTTAAATATGAGTTAAATGAGCAAATATATATTCTCCAATGGATTCAACAGCCACACTTATTAAAGTTGAATAATATATAGAACACACGAAATATATTCTTTCAAATTCTGATTAATTATTTAATTTTTAAAATTCTATGAAACATTTTCAATTAACGAAAGGGCCAGAGAAGAATTAGACACTTTTTAAAATATTTAAATGATATTGATAAATACTTAAAATTGACTATGAAAGTGAAGAAATACAATAAAACAACTTTTATTATTCTTATTAATGATATGAATAGTGGAATAGTTAGAATTTGCTCTTTTATTAAAGTAAAACCACATTCAGAATTCCAGTTTTCCACGAAAATCATATAAAGGTGAAAGTATACCCCATCATAGAATAAATGGATCTAAAAAAGTCTGATGAAGATGCCATTTTAAATGAAGTAAAAAGAAATTCCCTAATTGATTACACGGAGAAGACTTAAACTAAAGGCCCAGGATAAGGCAGTCGATTCTATTCCTAGGATCAATATCTTGTAGTTTAAGGAAAAATAAATTTTCAACAGTGTGGAAAATTGCTCAAAATATATTTATGTATTGAAAAGAAAATCCGACTACCGATTAGATTGTGGACCTATTTTTTCCACAATATATTTCGGTAAAACACTTAAAAAATAAATGTAAAACGGGAAAAATACCCACAAAGAAAAAAAAAAACTTGTGTTAGTTTTCAATCAAATAATAATAAATAAAGTACATTTAATTAGGGTAGTAATGTGTAGGATAAACCATACATTTTGAAATATATTTTTGCCTTTCTCTTTTTTCATGGACGAAATATTAAAAAATATTTACACAATTTAATTTTTTAATTTAGAATTACTTCGTATCCTCCCAAGTAATTTGATGAATTCCTGCAGTGAAGTGAACCTCAAAGCAGAAATATCTTTGACTTAATTTTTTTCTTATTTTGTAAGTAATAAGAAAATAGTTATATAAAAATAAAAGAAATGTCTACAGAAAAAATTGGTCGGGGATTCGGCCTTGGAGTTTTTTAGAAGTAAAGGTAATTTGTAAACCATAAAGGGTTTTACTACGTTACGTTAGCATCATCACCCCACAACTTCCTAGTCCAATTATTTATATATTTATTTTGTTATAATACTATTATTATACACACTCATATTATACTATAATTTATTCAGTCCTTTTAATTTTTTTAAACTATATATAACTGTTTTTATATTTTGTTTGTATGTTTTTTTGTTGTTTTTTTTACTCATCCCTGAAGAAGGCCTAAAATTTAGGACAAAACATTGACAGTAAAAAAAAATTACAAAATTAGTTTTTATTAAAGCTTACAAATCAGTTTTTATTCCTTAAAATTCCAAGACTAAATTCCCGATGAATCCTTTCTCATGAAGTTCCAATCTTAACAAACTAACTTCAAAAAAATGAGACAATTACTTTTTTTTGTTTTGTAAATTAGGAACTAACTTTCCTACAAAATATACAGTCACTTTTGATTTATAGCAAGTTTTGCAAAAGGTGCTTTTGATGAGGAATGTAATAAATAGACATGACTATAGTTGCGGCAATAGACTTTATCACGGAATGTGAGCTGTCTCCCCCCTTGACTCGTTTCAAATATAAATTTTCCCGCGATGAAAACCAGTCCGTCCCAGCCAGCGGTGATTAAATCTTTCACAGGCCACACTTCAGTGACACGGTACGGGGGGGGGGGGGCGCAGGGGGTCATGTGAGGGGGTGGAGGCCACCGACAAAGGAACAGGGGAGGGGGTTGTGAGTGCAATAAATTGGGGCTAGAACAGAAATAAACACGGTCATGAGAGTGTGGAAGAGGCGAAAAAGGAAACGGCCCTCTGCGATAAAAATAAATTCTTCAGACAATGATTTACTAGCGATGTAACTTTATCCTCAACAATAGACTGCAGTCCTTTACTTCGGAGTGGTTTCAGCATCCCCTAAAACTCACCCTCCCTCATATGATATTGTCTGAGTATTCAACAGCCTCCCTTATCTCTAGAAAATCCTAAATTTTAAAACAGTTTAATGGAGTAATCACTAATTTTTAACGCCTATTCAAATTTTAAATACAAAACACTGAGTAACAATATATAAAGTATATGAGATATTTGAATATGTATATTGTACAAATATATAATTTTTATTAAAACAGATTAAAATAATCTGTTATAACAACAAGACTTATAACTCAACATAAATATTTTTTTAAGTGTCAACGTGAAACTATATGTAAATGCATATTATATATATGAATACATAAATTCCTGAAGAAATTTTGAATGAATTTCAGGTACTAAGAGAGAAATCCCACGTGATTTCCACTCAAAATTATACCTTCTTGTTGATCATAAGTAGAGTAAATTATTCGTGAATGAATTCTAAATCAAAACTTTATTGAATAATTATGTCACATTCAATTTTCACTTAACACATTTAGTATTTTCCCTTTTATATCTCTTTGTCGGTGTTTATATAAATTCTAAATATATCCCGCGGCGTTTGATGAATCAGAACCAAATTAAAATTTAGCATGTCTTTCTTTTATGAAACATGAAGACTAATGTGACGGATATTTTCAAATACCCTCTTTAATAATAAGAGGGTGCAAAGTATTTTTTGATCTTTCAAAAATTTATATATATATA
>KZ807863.1:2580-20440 GCA_000696205.2 Oncopeltus fasciatus | reverse complement strand
GAGAGAGAGAGAGAGAGAGAGAGAGAGAGAGAGAGAGAGAGAGAGAGAGTGAGAGAGAGAAAGAAACTTGTGCTCCACTAAGTCTACATCATGACTCAACATGATTTACATCATACTCTCTCCCCATCGCCCTATTTGCCCTGGTGAAGTCCTGAAATTTAGTTCAAAACGTTTGCTAAAATAAAAACTGTCTCTAATTATTATTAGGTTTCTAATTATTTTTGAATTCTTCGACTACCATGACCTAATTCCCGACAATCCTCTCTTCATATACTATGATTATTTCAAATTGTATCTCATGTACTGACATGAATTCCTACTGAGGCATACCCCATACGTCCTCTTCTTTGAACATGTTCTAAATTTTACGTAGAATATAGGTTTAATCTTACATTACGTTCAATTTCCAGACGGTAACTACATTAAGGACAGCTGCACCTAGCTTTTTCTCTCTTGCCATGAGGTATCCAAGTGTTATTCTACTTTGTCCAATATTCACAATCTCCTTAGAATTACCTCTTCACACTTATCTCGCCATTCCAGCAACCCGACTATCTTTTAATTTCCCAAAAGTTATGACCTAGTACATTTCTACTCCACGCTCCAGAACCTAAATCAAACGCTTTCCAGTTTAAATTAGCAATTTCAGATTAGAGCTGGAAACTTGTGAATATTTTATTCTTGATTTGTTAGAATTTTTTTTTTTACAATTCCACAAACTTTTATGTCTCAATAACTAAGATTTTAACTGTATTCATTAACTTCCAATGTTGTTTTTGTAAATTATAATTGTGCTGTAACAATAAATACTTTGTGCCGCCTGTTTAGAGCTGAAAGAGTCGCCTATAGTGGACAACAATATATAGTATAACAATGGAAGGCAAGGGAACACAGTAGGCATAACTGCTTTGTAAATTGATATTAGCAGTAAAGCTAAAACGGAGAGAGATTAAGAGAATACACACACTGGTGATAAAAACAGAGTAATATAACATCTTCATTTTCAATGTTTTTAAGTCCGTCAAATGCTTAAATAATGAATTTGAAAGCTCAAAATTTATGTAATTAAATTCTTGGAAACATACCTGTTCGACAGTTTCTTTTTTAAATTGTTTAGCCAAGTTCAATTGATGTTTTTCAAGAGTGAAGGAATGTATGCGGAATACGCAGAAAGTTGAACAACAGAGCCTTTAGTATTGGTGCAGCTTGTTTCTTAAATTACTCTTACATGGAAATGGTTATTTATGTTTTCCAATGAAATATATTGATTATATTTATGTATTGAATGTATGTGGACAGAGAGAGAGAGAGAGAGAGAGAGAGAGAGAGAGAGAGAGAGAGAGAGAGATTGATATTTTATTTTATTCTCATGAAGTACTTAGTTGTTCGCTGTTTTTTCCTGAAACTAAAAGTAATTCTCCTGCTTTCACAGTAACATTGGTTTCATAATCTCAATGGCAATTAGAATTGTAGGCATTAAGATCATGAAACCAATGATTTGACTGAACCACAGTAAGATGAACCTGTATGTTTCATTAAATATAGCATATGAATGATTAATGGTGAAGCTAAATCATATAAATATTATTTATTTTGTGGTCTTTAATCCCACGTAAATTTAGATAATTTTTAGTGCAAGGGAACAGAATAAAAAATCTAACTGTCCCAGCCAGGACTCGAACCTGGATCCCCCGCTATCCGGGCCGGTGCATTTACCACTNACGGACTAGAAGTTAGAATTAGTTTTTTTTTTGTTTTTTTTCTACAAGTGTTTGGCTCCCTTTGAACCACTTAGGAGGAAGTTAGTTGTTTTACTCTATGAAATTTGGCGCATCATTTTTAAATGTAATTTGAAAGACTACATTCATTCAAGAGCGAATTCGAACGAACAGAAGTGTGACATTACCTTAAATGTCAAGAGTGGGTATGTAACGTTTTATCGATGTAGTGGACGTCATACTTCATGTAGGTTAATGACACACAATGCACATTAGTTTATTGATAAGAGAAATAATAATATAAATAAATAATCAGTCCTGTGAATTTTAATCTAACAGAATAAAAACTGAAATTTGTTGTTTTTCTAAATGATATTTGGAGCATTCATTTAGTTCGTTATAGAGCATAAGTTAGAGGAATAAAAGTAGGGGGGCATGGACAGTCAAGCGAGTGTAATAAATGTTTTTTCCGCGGCAGCGGGTGTAACATATTTAGTTTAGAAAAACGAAATTAATTTATTAATGTATAGATATATTTAGTCCAATACGAGCTGTGGATGTTATTGACGACTTCCCAATTATTTTATCCACCTTAATTATAATTGATTATTATATTATAATAATTGATAATAAATATATGTTTCATTAGTGTAGGAGATAGTATATATGTCTAATATATTTAAATCAAAGTACGAATAAAAATATACATCAAGTACGTTACTGAGTAAAATTCGCTTAATTTACACAGCTCCTGTGTGGTGGACTTTATATTTGAGTTCTCTGCATGTAAAGTATAACAATTGAGTAATAAACCAGTATGACGCACAGAATATAATTCATCAACTTCTTACTTCATGAATACTTCAATTTAGACAAGAAATCCAAGGGAATAGAATAAAATAATCTTACATCCCCAGCCCGAGTCTCGAACCCGGGTCTCCTGTTCTCCGGGTAGTTATGCCAACCATTCCACCACCGAGGCTAGCTAGATAATTCCTTCTCTCTTTTTTTTTTTAATTCTATTCCCTTTTATTTCTTGTATAAAAAGTAACGTGGGATTAAATATCACAACATTTTTTTTTTAACTTTTATTTATTTATTACATTCTGTTAAATTAAAAAATTTTGTAATTTGATCACGTCAATGAATTTAAAAAGAAAGGCATTCAATGTCAATAACATAATGAGAGAAGGTGACCAATGACACCACTCTCAAATTATTTACAGACTATGTCCACAGGAGGTCATGGGGCCATCTTCGTTTGAGTCGACGGGGAGGGTTGTAGGGTTTGGAGTTGGAAGACACGGCTGTGCTAGTGGATTAGGATGGTATGACAAATTACTGTAGAAAAGGGGGAAGAGGGAAGGAATGAAGTCTTGAACAAAAGGGATATTAAGATCGTGGTGAAGGGATGAATTGGGTACGTAATAGGGAGCATTTGGGATTATTCTCAGGGTTTTAGATTGAAAGGACTGGATTCGTTGGATGTTGGAAGGCTTGGCGACACCCCAGATTTCTACTCCGTAAATCCAGATTGGTCGTAAGAAGTTTTTGTAGAACGTCAGTTTGTTCTCTATCGTAAGATTGGATTTCTCATTCATGAGTCTGTATAGAAGTCCATATCGCCAATTGTCTTTTAATTTTGGTATGTTCACCCCATGTAAGTAAATTTTATAAAACAAGAATTTTGACTCATTTTTTAACTCCTTAAATTGTATATTTTGGATCAACCTTGACCGAACCCCAACAAATTCCCTATAATTTTAATAACCAATGTTCTCATCAGTGATGAGTCCAGACCAGAGATGCAAGAATAGCTGATTGTAGGCTGCAAGGAAAAGCAGACTCTTGTTACCTTACTTTCTCCTGAGAGATCTACTACCCTTTGGATTACTACCCTTAGCGTGCCTCTCGACGCTCTAAAGGACACCTAAATTCAGGAATCGGCTCAAGTGCTTCTTTAGCGCTATATTGGTGGGTTGTCAGTAGCACAAGGCGATGTATGAGCTGAATTCATTCACCGTCTGGATGACGTAAAACGGCCAACTCTCGTGTCTTCTTCTAAATAAGTCATTAGCTGATGGCAGGGGACTTCTTGTGTTGACTTTGCCCAGATCCCACAGTCTTGGTGTGGACAATGGTGTCGGTAACTCGACCTTTCTTTTCAGAGGGAATCTTCCGTAATGTGAAGCCACCAGCCTTACCTCGATGTTGGAAAGTTGAGCTCCAGAGCCGGAGGTTGCTGGACATATACCCATTAGAGGGTAGTTAGTCTCCTACCACCCCTAAATTGTAACCCCACCCGTTCCATATACAATTGTATGTAAGCTATTATTTTTATGTAAATATTGTAAATATCTGTTAGTGTAAAATGTAGAATTAGGTTAGTATGTACGTTTGTAACAATAAGGGCACTCACCATTTTTTAAAGTAAAATAGAATAAGTGTAAAATTAACAAAACTGTAAAAACTATAAATATTTAATTTAGTTGTGGTATTTTATCCCACGAAAATTTCAAACAATTATTGAGAGGGAATAGAAATATTTTCTATTCCCTCTCAATAATTGTTTGAAATTTTCGTGGGATAAAATACCACAACTAAATTAAATATTTATAAACAAAAAATTAAATAAATTAAATGACGAGAGTCGACAAAATGTATGACAATGTCAGCTTCCTTGAGTACAAGACGAAGTTCTCGCCTTTCTCGTAGGGTAGACTCTCGCTAGGTAGAGGGAATTGAATAAGACAACTAACAAGTCCTGGTAGTATAACTGGAAAGTACACCGGCCCGGATAGCAGGAGATCCAGGTTCGATTCCTGGCTGGGACAGATAGTTTTTTATTTTCTATTCCCTCTCAATAATTGTGTAAAAACTATATATTACAAAAATATAGAAAATGGTACCAGCCTGAAATCCGGTACACTGGCACAGCTATCGTACCTTGATATATTTAGAATAAACATATAGAGGCTAAAAATTTAATTATATAAAAATTCAGACAGAGAGAAGGCATCCGCACAGTGAACTCCTGCGAAGGGATTACATTACATCCAACGAATAGCACTTAACTTCCGTATACTTATATAATAATATATTATTGTATAAATTAGTAGCCTTGAAAATTAAAGACTCCCCGACGCCTAAGGGACCTACTCCAGCCAGTTTAGTTAAAATACCAAGGGAGTGAATGCACTGGCATTTTTCTATCGCGGGTTAACCTGGGCTCCTCTCTGAGGACGGGTTACGTCCCGGGATAAACCAGCAAGGACAACAATGTACGCCATCAAAAATTATATTGTAAGAAATATGTACAGAATAATTTTTTTTCAAATAAAGACTTATATATTTCTTATTGAATATTCTTAATATCCCTCATTTCATTTTCAGAGAAAAGCCTATAATCGTACAAACAGGAACTCGAGAGTGTAAGTTGCTTAGTTTGTTATAAGCCACTGGTTAGCGAAGAAATCTCTATGAGTTCTCAGCTATTTCTGCTCTAAGGGAATTCTTACTGGTTAACAATTACTTTTCACACAGTTTGTCTCTAGGTCGCCCATGAAGTGGGAAGATAATGAAGGATCTCTAGGAGTATCCTTCCGCACAAAGCAGAAGGTATTGCCTCTCCTTCTTCTGCCTCACAGGACGAAGCAATAAATAAGAGTCTCTGAAAGGGTCATTTTTAGCTCGCGGCATCCTTACACACTTTCCCTGCACAGTGAAGGACCCACAGAAGACGAGGGGAGGTTTTAATTTAACCCCCTTCCCTATTACTTAACTTTTAATTAAAATACAAGAATTCGGAGATCAAAGGCCGTTTTAAGAGTTCTTCTGAAGAGTCCCGCCATTATCTCTAGAAGAGTTAAACATTCTTTAATTTCATTGGGGGGAGGGGGAAAAATTAGTTTGGTTTCATCACTCGACTACATTCTTTCCCTTTGTTTTTAATTTACCCTAACCCTTTTTTCTGAGAAAAATGTCACTCAGAATTATTAAATAAAAAATTCTGAAACGTTTTATGATATGCTACGACAGCGCTGAATTTCTTTTAAAACTCTAAACAGTCTCTACGGTGTATTTATATATGTTTCTGTAGATTCTCTTTCTTAAAGCTTTTTTCTAGATCAAAGATTAAATTCTTTATATCCCTCCCTTTATTTCAATAAAAACGTTACAACTCAATAACAAGGGAGTAGTTAATCATTCCTGGCTTAACCGTACTGTAAACATTACAATACTAGAAGATAATTTTAGGGAGGTAAAGTTCAAAATTTGACGGCGATCAGAGATAATTACAGATCCGTCACGAGGAATTGTGTAATTTAGGCAGATTTTCCATGTTTTACTAGAGTTGGATATATATAAGAATAAATTAAATTTAGGTAATATATAACTAGTAAACATTACTTATAGACAAGTCGGGAAGAAAGACTGAGAAAAGCGCTCACCCATCGTAGTTATATTCAAAAATGTCTTCCTTAGTAAGCGTTTTACTGTAATTGTTACAGAACATAAACGTTAGAAAATTGCAATTAAGATCTATTATTTTCTATAAAGTTTTTTTTTTGTAACTTAAATAGGCAGTATTTGCGAAATCTGAGCAGATTTCTCACGTTTCATTAAATATGGATATAAATAATTAAGAATATTTAATTTTTAAGCCAGAAAAAATAATGGTCGCAAATATTTTTACAGTAAGTTCTAGACTTGCCAAAAAAGGAAAATTGTGAAATTGCTCACCCATAGAAGTTATAAATGTAATTTTTTTTTATTGAATTGGGAAAACACAATTTACACATAATATCCTCCTTAAACTTTTTCCTAAGCCAAATGATAAATAAGATATTACGATTATGAATTATTGTCTTCATTTTAACACCCTTCTTCTCTCCCCCCTTCTGATATCATAATTTTGTATACTGTTGTGTACACTTTCTCGAATGATTATGATATGTGTATCCACGTATATATATAGATATATAGATTCTCTTATTCCACTTCAAGTAAGGGTTCTATCCCTTTAATATTACACTATCTGTTAAGATACATCTCAAAGAAGGTCATACCTCTATTATCATGTTTTGATCATTGAGGAATATGTGTATTATCCCATGTGCATTAAAAAAAAAACACATGTTTTTGATTAAACGGAAATCTGATAAATAAATTAAAAATCTATTAGTTAAAAAAATTCGATTAGTTAAACAAATCTATACAATTTTTATATTAATTATAAATAATGGGATTTTGGTATTCTACAATAAAGTGTAATTCATCTATTCCATACATCGTTATATTAAATTTAAGGGAGCCGTATTGGTGTCGTTATGAGCGTTATTTCACTGTTTACACGGAACAAACAAGTGAACAAGCTTTACCAACGTTTACAGTGTAGTCTCTTGTTTCACTAGCTCTCCTCGGACATTCCTTTCAGAAAAAAATATGTTTGTTTAGGTTTTATCGATCTATTAATCACACATGCCCCCATTAATATTCCTTCAATTTAACCTGCACATAAATGTTTTCTAACAATATACAGCCATTATTTAGAACAGTTTCTATCCTGCTCTCGCAGCGTAAAATGAGTAGATTTCTACTCAAAGGAAATATTTTTGACCATATAGGACATTAATAGAGAATTTTTGTTGGGTTCGGTCAAGGTTGACCCGAAAAAATACAATTTAAAAAAAAATGTGTTTTTTTTATTATCTGCCGACGTTTCTTCCGAATCTTCAGAGCTATCATGGACCTACTCAACACACAAAACTAAATTCTTAAACAGATTTCTTAATATGCGTCTTAAAGAAATTCATTTACCGAATAAATTTAAAAAAAACAACAGATTTTTAATCTATTTTATGTTCTATAATTAGATTTTTTAACGAAAAAAATTATGAAGACATGTACAATTCTCTTATCAATTGGTTAGTATGGGGTGCCAGGCTAGCTCTGGGAATCTGTACGGGTCTCGCAATCCTGACGCCGCGGGTTCAAATCCCGCCCAGGTCAATCTTTTATTTATAATATAGAACCTTGTCCTGAGCCATGGGTGTTTAAAATGGGGTGGCAACCTGTAGATAGCCCCTTCCTCCATGACCCTAAGTGGTTGAATGGAAGGCTAACACGCAAATAATAAAAAAAATAAATAATAAAAAAAACGGTTAGTATAAGAATGTTAAAATTGTAAATTTGTTATACATATAATATAATTAAGTCAAAAATGTTCCCAATAATATATAAATTGTTTTATGTATATATTATGCTTTAACCATTTTTGGTAGATTAATATAATCATAACATACATAATTTTTTTACAGCATAAAATTTGTTATACTATTTTTGCATAAAAACATACACAAACGCAAGGAAACAGAAACACATGGGCACACACAGAAATACATACATTATATACATACACACATACACACACATGTTTGTACATAAAAGTCTTATAGGTAAAGAAATACGTCAGAATCAGAAATTGATAGTCCCGACAGTCATACAAATATTTAACTTTTTATAAATTACATTACACAACTTCCTACACTCTTCCTTAATCGTATATAAATAATAAAAAAAATATTTAAGGATAAATGAACAGGGTAATATGAAACAGAAGTTGACTGTTCGCCAATACAATTTCGAAAACACACAAAAATAATATAGAAACTTGTCTATATGTCATAATTTAGCACATTGATAATTAAATTAGATGATAAAACGCTGTTATCAACTGTATAAAATATATGAAAACTAAATATCGAACATGTATATGCAATATATATAATGTTATGAAAGTATCATATTAGTATAATAATAATAGTATATCATAATAACATATTAAATGGGATGATGGTGAGAGAGAGAGAGAGACTCCTGTTCTATGGCAACTATATCATTACTGATATGTTTTAATAATGTTCTAATTGCGGAAGAGAAGGGGCAAAGGGTGCGGGGGGGGGGGGTCCGGATAAGTCTCGGGGTACTTCAATGGGGTGGTCTGCCTCCCTTTGAGGGGTTAGGTTGCCTGAGGTTGCTGGAAATATCAATTATTGGGAAAATTAATGGTCCGGTGTGGATTACTGAAATGCTCCGAGGTGGTCTTATGGAGATTTTTCTTTTAAAATGTAAAAAAGTATTATTTTATGAGGAGGATATATAGTCTCTACCAGATTTGTCATTAATGGAGTATAGTTAAATACTAAATGTATGTGAATGGACTCAGCTAACAGACATATCTCAAGGTTGGGTCACCAGAAGTAGGAATTCGTTAAAGTTAATTTAAGTTCATTAACGTTATTAGATCTGGCACACAACAAAAGAGATGTTCTGAACATCGTATCTGAAGAATACCCTGAACTACAGAATTCACAAATACTTTTCAATATACTCCACGGGATAAAGGTTCGTATAAATTCTTATAAATAAGATTCTCTCCAAGAGTGCTATAATCTACTATATTAAGAAGTTAAAAGCAAGCAGTTTTTTTTCTTTTATTTACAAGAGGAGTCACAGTTAAGTCTTGGAAAGCAATCTTCCAACCAACTCTATAAATATAAAATCTTCTTGAGAACATATTGTGTATTTTCGGATGTGGGGAAGGAATGTGTGGGCGAAGAAGAATGTTTATGTATACTTGGCATATAGAGGAGCAGTACCATCGGGAAAGTGCTGGCTGCCGCTGGTCCCTTGGGGAAGATTAAATACCGGGGACTCTGACAAATGAAAGGGCCCCACGGGGGTGTCGACTAGATTGGAGAGGGCCTTCGTCCAAAGGGGGTGCAAGCAATAGCCAAGGGGTGGAGCCACCGAGGGTAGAAGGGGTGCGATGAAGAGAGAGAGAGAGAGAGAGAGAGAGAGAGAGAGAGAGGATTCGGGAGACAGACAGATAGAGAGAGAATTGTTTTCCAATTATAGTCTCTTTCTCCGAAGACAGACCCAGAGGCACCACATCTGTCTCCCTCCCACACTCTCTTTCGCTCTCTTCCCGATAGGACGACAATGAGAATAAAAACCAGGCAGGCACCGACGTCTCTTCTCTCTCTCTCTCTCTCTCTCTCTCTCTCTCTCTCTCTCTCTCTCTCTCTCTTTCTCTCGTTTTCTTCTTCTCGACCATTCCTTAAGAAAGATGGGAGTGGTAGAAGAGCTCTTGTTTTTAAAGGCCATAAATTGTTTTCGATAGTTAAACTGAAATTTATAGGCACACACAGAAGAAATATCTACACATGCAAAGGGCTTTAACAAAGAAAGGACTTGTCTAGATTACAAAGACACAAAAACATTGGAATTACTTTGAGGGCAACAGAAAATAAATAAACAGAAGATAGGACGGCTTACTTCTAAATAGAACGATATTTTTTCTTATTTTTCCACATTAATTTCATTCATCGTGCAAACAGTGCTAATTGGATATTGAAATGTGCTAAATATTTAAATTATAGTCCAAATTTTTACTACTTTCTTGAACTGAAATTTAATGAATACGAGGTAAGCAATGTAAAAAGAAGATTATATTATTTTTCATCAGTAGGAGAAACTTTAAAAAAATTATTTGTCCAAACAACTATATCTAAGTTAAATTAGCAAACAGTGTTCTGCCCTATCTGTAACAGAGGAATAAACTGATTGTCTATAAATAACTAATTGTAACATAATTAAAACCAAAATTTGCCCAATTTTTCAATATATAACTTTTTTGCCAATCTCAAAAAATTGTAACTAATTTATTTGAGTAAAAGAGTTAGGAGATAAATAGATATTTACTTTATTAAGTAATAATTATTTTACTATAGATATTAAGTAAGATTACTTAAGTCAAGTGACGGCCACTGTAAAATAACCAAGTTTTAATCGAAGCCAAGGTCAAAATAAAACCAGTTCCTTTTTGCTCCTGTAATGAACAGGTGAAGTTTATCTTCATGATAAAATACCTTATTTTGTACATTACTAGATTATTTAATGATAAAATGAATTAATCTAAGCTTTTGCAATTATTTTTTAAAAAATACCCCAAAAAACCAAAGAAGTATTTATTTTTATCATATTTTATCAAGTCATTTGACTCATCAACATAGCAGCTCTTGACTGTTCCAGTGACAAACTGTCAGCCCTATGAATGAGCTGAGCAATGGTACATATTACACTTGTTTAAAAATAATTTATAATCCAAAAGGCTGTAGGTAAAAATGAGGTAAAATGCTGCTTCTTCTCTCAATTGATATCTCTCGACTTAGATAGAAGATAGAAAAATCAAATTTTAGTCTCCCTGGCGAGGGAAATGAACCTTCCACTAAAAGAGGATAACTGTCCAAGACCACATGGGAACTTAAAGTACATCGTATCTCTAGATGAAATACATTTTCCAAGAAATGTCAACTGGAGATTCTAACATGCGAAGGGAGATTTGTCCTACAAAACCAATCAGTTATTTACAGAATGATGTATCATAAAAGTAACAGATTGTGGAAGGTGTAATTAACAGAATATAACTGGATTTAAATGAATCTGCAAAGAGTGTGGGGAGTATTCATAGCTGCTGTCAGATGTACTTCACATGCTGCAGTTTATTGCAGTCTTCTTATCTGCCCAAGTTACGACAGGCTTCCTACCGAGTAGTGAGGGGTCGTTTTCAAAGGATTTCCACAAGGAGAAAACTTAGTCCTCTTCTCATATTTCCAGTTACAAAGAGCTACTATTGCTTGTGTTATACGTCGGAACATAGAGTAAATCTTCTCTCTCTGGATACTATGGAAGAAATGTTTTACCTTCACTCAGACTAGGCAATCAAATAAAAAAAAAAACACATGGAAACATTTTGAAGAATTTTTGAATACTAGCTATGACCATCAAAAACTGAATTTCGATTCTTTATTTTGAAATTGTTCTGAAAGTGAAATATTTTAATTCGATGCAGTTTGCAGGCTGGCCTATATAACTCTTTTTGTTAAAGTATTTGAAAGTAACTACAGACAATTATTTCTTATTTCTAGATTCCATGGCATTAAAAAACGATGCCCTTCTAGTTTAAAATTCTTTTACGATGAGCCATTTAAATAAATTTACTATTGATTGAAATTTGATACTGTAGACAATTAAAAAATTACTATCGCTTTGTTATGACAGTTTCCATCACCTCTTTGAATCCTTTCTATCTGTTGAACTTATATTTATTTGTTTATTTGAATCGTACAGGGAGTCAGAAAAAAATCAAAATACCTCAGCCGGCAATCGAACCCGAGTCTCCCACTTTCCGAGTGAGAGAGATAGAGAGATAGATGGAGAGAGAAAGAGAGCTTTTATTGCATATTTTTTATGTTAAAAAGATTGTGAATAGTTTGTAATTTTACTATAAGTATTTTATATCCATAAATACTTATTATATTCTTATATTAACTTACTGTGACTCTCTCTGATAGTTTTGACCAAGGATATTGTGTGGTATTAATAAAAATCTCATAGTTTTCTACCAATAAGATATTTATGTATCTATCAACCCAGCCAGGAATCGCACCTGAATCTCTTTATTTTCATTAATTGTTTAAAATTTACGTGGGATAATAAACCACAACCAAATAATTTTTTGTATCTATCCATTACTTATAATCTATTGGTATTCTAAGTCAACATTCACGCAGTATCAAACTAATTTTGTATTATATTTGCTTATTGAATTATTTTTCAAAGAAATACAAATTTCTTATTTATTTTAAGACTCCCGATAAAAATGTTGAAAAATCCTGCAGCGTATTTACCGTTTCTTCTGCAGCGGTCAATTAAAAGCAATATATCAAATACAATTTTTAATCAATACTGAATATAATTATTGTTTATTTTATTAAATTCTGAAGGTCATGGAGCGTTTTCAGACGATGCCATTACGGACCTCGAGGGGAATATCGGTCGCCTAGTTTAATATCGTTGAGGGAGTAGCTAATTCTCGGGGGTGAGTCCTGAGCCTTGCGAGGCACCTCACGTCGCCCTCGCCGACTTAACATATCCCCCCATCTCCCGCCGACACACTGTAAGTTTTCCCTCGTCAGCCCCCGCCAATATCCAGGCAAGGGACCAACTTATAATAACAGCATCAGCCCGCTCAGCCGACAGCATCAGCTCGCGACTGCACGTCCCCGGCGGCTGATGGACAGCCATATTCCCAACTTTATTATTTAATGAAGGCAGTTAATTTAGACCGGGGGTGGGGGTGGGGCGGGGGTAGATGACTCTCTGGAAGGAGACGTGCTATTATCTACCGTCTCCTTCTCCAGAGTATTCCTCTTCCCTCCAGCTGCCTGATCAGGAGTCCGTACATGCCTTCAGTAGCTTAAGACGATGAGGAACAAAACCTCTTCGAAAATAATTCAAGTGGAAATGCAAAACGGCTTAATGCTACTCTCTCAATTGCTCATATCATTATTCGTGTATGAGTGAATGCATAGTTGCATACTTACACTAGAATATTCAAATATCTATATATGGCTTACATTTACGGATACATATGCATGTAATTCTGTATGTGTATGTGTACAAAAAAAGAGTTTCAAGAAGTTGGCAAACTTGAAGGAATCATTCTACATATTATTACCGAAAATAAAGATGACAATCACAGTTAGATGTCTATTATTATAAGATGATTTTAGTTGGGGTTCGGTGAAGGTAGATCCAAAAAAAAATACAAATTAAAAAAAAATGTATTTTTTAAAGTATTATTTGCCAACGTTTTGGCTTACATTGTAAGCCATCCTTAGGGCTATCATGAAGACGAGAAAGGACGTCCTGTCCCTAAGTTCACACTTCCATTAATTTAAATGTCTATTATTATTTTTTCCTTCCTATGAAAAATGTAAGTTTATATTTTTCTTTAATTTATTTTTTTTCCATTCCTGGCTATTAGGAGTAGCCAAAGAGTGGTCTGGAAGGTAAAAATACCCTGCTATAATCTCCTAGGCCTAAGAAGACTGGAAATAAATCGAAGGTGAAAGCGAAAATAGATTTCATCGACTTGTACGGATTTTAATGGTAGGTAAAATCAAATTATACGCTAAAAGTATTTATAAAAATAAAATTGAGTTTTGTCCCGCACTATTCGTAATTAGTTTCAAATAGGGTAAGAAAGAAAAATTTAACAGGGAAAAAAAAAAATTAAAGCTATCAGTTGATAAAATATAAAAAAAAAATGTATGTACAGGGTGTTCGGCTCTTATTTTTTATACAAATTTCGCAATTTTGGCAGTGAATTTTCACTCTCTAATCTAAATTTCGAGTGTAATAGAATTTACGAAACATATTTATTACATGATTTAACCCTACGTGTCCATATTTAGGGTTAGGTGAGGTTAGGTAAGGTTAGGTGAGGTTAGGTTAGGTTATGTGAGGTTATGCGAGGTTAGGCTAGGTTAGGCGAGGTTAGGCGAGGTTAGATGAGGTTAGGTGAGGTTAGGTGAGGTTAGGTTTACTATAAACATCTGGACTTCTTTCTCCAAATTCATGACACTCAATTTTACATTCACACAACCAGCAAAACCATGCCTGCCACCAATCGTTCCGAAGGTCATATTATTATCCTGGATTCGTAACTTCAAGTTTTTCACACATTTTAGTGTGATAAAACTGATATTCGCGCCAGGGTCGTAGATTCTTTGAGCTGCTTAAGTACTGCTCCAACGCCCTCTCCACTTTCATCAGTTTCAATGATTATCTTGAGTTTTTGATCAAAAATTGCCAATATTGGTTGAAAACAGAGATGTTTTTTTACTTCCTCAAAGCTCCTCTGGCAATGATCTGTCCAATTAAGGTCCGTATTTTCCCTCAAAAGATTGTGAAGTGGCTCTAACCGGGTAGAACTATTCGGTATATATTTGTGATAGAAGTTTACTTTTCCTAGAAACTTTCGAGCATTTTTCTTTGTCTTAGGAATAGATACCGTTTCGATAAACGGGTTCCTTCAAACCCCCCTCTCGTGTCGAGGGAAACAATTTCAAAAGGTGCTCTTGCTGGTCCAAGTTTTGATAAGAACCCATAAGTTAAGGGTGTTCGGCTCTTATGTTTTATACAAATTTCGCAATTGGGCAGTAAATTTTCACTCTCGAATCTAAATTTCGAGTGTAATAGAATTTACGAAACTTATTTATTACATGACTTGACCCAATGTGTCCATATTTAGGGTTAGGTGAGGTTATGTGAGGTTAGGCGAGGTTAGGCAAGGTTAGGTGAGGTTTGGTGAGGTTAGGTGAGATTAGGTTTACTATAAACATCTGGACTTCTTTCTTCAAATTCATGACACTCAATTTTACATTCACACAACCAGCAAAACCATGCCTGCCACCAATCGTTCCGAAGGTCATATTATTATCCTGGATTCGTAAATTCAAGTTTTTCACACATTTTAGTGTGATAAAACTGATATTCGCGCCAGGGTCGTAGATTCTTGGAGCTGCTTAAGTACTGCTCCAACGCCCTCTCCACTTGCATCAGTTTCAATGATTATCTTGAGTTTTTGATCAAAAATTGCCAATATTGGTTGAAAACAGAGATGTTTTTTTACTTCCTCAAAGCTCCTCTGGTAATGATCTGTCCAATTAAGGTCCGTATTTTCCCTCAAAAGATTGTGAAGTGGCTCTAACAGGGTAAAACTCTTCGGTATATATTTGTGATAGAAGTTTACTTTTCCTAGAAACTGGCGAACATTTTCCTTTGTCTTAGGAATAGGTAACGTTTTGATGAACGGTTTCCTGCAAACCCCCCTATCGTTTCGAGGGGAACAATTTCAAAAGGTGCTCTTGCTGGTCCAAGTTTTGATAAGAACCCATAGGTACAGGCTGTTCGGCTCTTATTTTTTATACAAATTTCGCGACTTTGGCAGTAAATATTCACTCTTATTTAAAATTTCAATTTTAATAGAACTTACGAAATTTATTTATTACATGACATGACCCTATGTGTCCATATTACGGGTTAGGTGAGGTTAGGTGAGGTTATGTGAGGTTAGGCGAGGTTAGGCGAGGTTAGGTGAGGTTAGGTGAGGTTTGGTGAAATTATGTGAGGTTAGGTTTACTATAAACATCTGGACTTCTTTCTCAAAATTCATGACACTCAATTTTACATTCACACAACCAGCAAAACCATGCCTGCCACCAATCGTTCCGAAGGTCATATTATTTTCCTGGATTCGTAACTTTAAGTTTTTTCACGTTTTAGTGTGATAAAACTGATATTCGCGCCAGGGTCGTAGATTCTTTGAGCTGCTTAAGTACTGCTCCAACTCCCTCTCCACTAGCATCAGTTTCAATGATTATCTTGAGTTTTTGATCAAAAATTGCCAAAATTGGTTGGGAACAGAGATGTTTTTTTACTTCCTCAAAGCTCCTCTGGCATTAATCAGTCCATTTAAGGTCCGTATTTTTCCTCAAAAGAGTGTGAAGTGGCTTTAACAGGTAGAACTATTCAGTATATATTTGAGATAGAAGTTAACTTTTCCTAGAAACTGGCGACCATTTTTCTTTGTCTTAGGAATTGGTACCGTTTTGATGAACGGTTTCTTGCAAACCCCCCTATCGTGTCGAGGGAAACAATTTCAAAAGGTGCTCTTGATGGTCCAAGTTTATATAAGAACCCATAAGTACAGGGTGTTCGGCTCTTATTTTTTATACAAATTTCGCGATTTTGGCAGTAAATTTTCCCTCTCGAATATAAATTTCGAGTGTAATAGAATTTACGGGACTTATTTATTACATGACTTGACCCAATAAGTCCATATTTAGGGTTAGGTGAGGTTATGTGAGGTTAGGCAAGGTTAGGCGAGGTTAGGCGAGGTTAGGTGAGGTTAGGTGAGGTTAGGTGAGGTTAGGTGAGGTTAGGTTTACTATAAACATCTGTACTTCTTTCTCCAAATTCATGACACTCAATTTTACATTCATACAACCAGCAAAACCATGCCTGCCACCAATCGTTCCGAAGGTCATATTATTTTCCTGGATTCGTAACTTTAAGTTTTTTCACGTTTTAGTGTGATAAAACTGATATTCGCGCCAGGGTCGTAGATTCTTTGAGCTGCTTAAGTACTGCTCCAACGCCCTCTCCACTTGCATCAGTTTCAATGATTATCTTGAGTTTTGGATCAAAAATTGCCAAAATTGGTTGGGAACAGAGATGTTTTTTTACTTCCTCAAAGCTCCTCTGGCATTGATCTGTCCATTTAAGGTCCGTATTTTTCCTCAAAAGATTGTGAAGTGGCTCTAACAGGGTAGAACTATTATATACTACGGTATATATTTGTGATAGAAGTTTACTTTTCCTAGAAACTGGCGAACATTTTTCTTTGTCTTAGGTATTTTTTCTTTGATGAACGGTTTCCTGCAAACCCCCCTATCGTGTCGAGGTAAACAATTTCAAAAGGTGCTCTTGATGGTCCAAGTTTTGATAAGAACCCATAAGTTAAGGGTGTTCGGCTCTTATGTTTTATACAAATTTCGCAATTGGGCAGTAAATTTTCACTCTCGAATCTAAATTTCGAGTGTAATAGAATTTACGAAACTTATTTATTACATGACTTGACCCAATGTGTCCATATTTAGGGTTAGGTGAGGTTATGTGAGGTTAGGCGAGGTTAGGCAAGGTTAGGTGAGGTTTGGTGAGGTTAGGTGAGATTAGGTTTACTATAAACATCTGGACTTCTTTCTTCAAATTCATGACACTCAATTTTACATTCACACAACCAGCAAAACCATGCCTGCCACCAATCGTTCCGAAGGTCATATTATTATCCTGGATTCGTAAATTCAAGTTTTTCACACATTTTAGTGTGATAAAACTGATATTCGCGCCAGGGTCGTAGATTCTTGAAGCTGCTTAAGTACTGCTCCAACGCCCTCTCCACTTGCATCAGTTTCAATAATTATCTTGAGTTTTGGATCAAAAATTGCCAAAATTGGTTGGGAACAGAGATGTTTTTTTACTTCCTCAAAGCTCCTCTGGCATTGATCTGTCCATTTAAGGTCCGTATTTTTCCTCAAAAGATTGTGAAGTGGCTCTAACAGGGTAGAACTATTCGGTATATATTTGTGATAGAAGTTAACTTTTCCTAGAAACTGGCGAACATTTTTCTTTGTCTTAGGAATAGGTACCGTTTTGATGAACGGTTTCCT
>KZ807862.1:280105-299951 GCA_000696205.2 Oncopeltus fasciatus | reverse complement strand
AAATAAAAAACTATCTGTCCAGGTTCGATTCCTGGCGAGGACAGATAGTTTTTTATTTTCTGTTCCCTCTCATTAGAAGTTTAAAAAATAATACTGTGATAGTAAGATTTTTTTCTGGCTCCCTTTACGATTATATATTGTTTATTGGGGATTTACGGCGCTCAACTGCTGAGGTTATCAGCGCATATACATATATATATGTGTATACTGCCTATTTGTGTTAAAACTTGAATCCGTCGATGAAGAGAGTGACTTAAGGAAAGAAACAAAGTATAAAATTATCGTACCTTCTATTATCCGTCTTCATTGGTTTCTGAAGACGGCTTCGCAGAAATAAATGAAGACGAACAATAGAAGGTATGATAGTTCTATATTCATTGGTGGTGGAAATAACCTTTTAAAGTTTAAGATCGTAATATCCGTTATTATTAGTGTTAAGAAAAAAATGTTTTGTGCTAAACAGGTGTAAAGTGAATTTATAGATCTACATAGTTTTTTTTCTCTTTAATTTAAAAAAAATACTTACTAAATGTGGTATTTAGGGTTTTTCATTACAAATAATTTTGTCTTGAAGTAGAATAAAGGAAAGTCGGGTTTAACAGAAGACAAAAAACTATTTTTGTAATATCCTTGTATTTGAGTTAGGAAAAGTTATTTAAAAAAAATGGGTGTAAAGTATCATTTTCCGACGTTTTCTAAAATGTTTACGAAACCACTGGTTAAGGTTGAAATTTAGAGAAGTATCCGCTTTCTTGACGCTTCTCCCCGACTAGTCTGAAAGCTTAGTTAGAAAAGCTAAGTGACACCTTTTACAGCTTGTGACTTATGTTAAAAATATGAAATATGCTGAGATATAGTAGCTCTTGTGTGGTGAATGATTTTTTAAGCTCAATTTCAGTAAATTACTCTGAATTGCAATGTTAAAGATTATATATAAAGATAGTTTAGCTCTTCTAATGAAAATAATTATAGACTACCTATTCACCAAATTAAAGTTCAAAAGCTGGGCACGTGGAGCTATATTATTTTTCAGTGTGAAAAATAAAATTTCCAATACATAACTTACGTTTCGGCCAATTAGCGATTGCTGGATATTGTCTGTGTAAAAGCGTTATGGAAGCCATAATTCTATGTAATTAGTAAAATAAACATTTCAATTTATTTACTTAGCTTAGCTCGTCCATCTCTACTGCAACCAATAATTTAGCAGGCTTCCCTGAAGGAATAAAAGGAGTTCGAGGGGAAGGAGTGAGGGGGTTTAGGTAGAAACAATATTGAAAAAGCGTATTAAAGGGAAATTAAATTCTTGATTGAAATGGGTCTCTCTATTTAATTACCCAGTATATCCAAAATTGAAAAATTCTTATTATCTACAATATAGTTAGCGTTAAGATGAAATGTTTAGCGGATGATGGATGTAAAAAGTAATTTTGTAATGTTTTCTTATAATTCTAAAACATTTTTTTCAAATAACATCTATTGATAAATATATTAAAAAATTCAGCTTAAAGTATAAGCTGGTTGATTTATTTTAAAATTATAGAATACTAATTTGGAAACTATTTAGACTTTCTATTAAAGACTATTGAATTAACTCATATTTGCTTAAATCGGATTAGTGTGAAGGAATGCTACTCCCAGTACTTTCTTCGGCATGAAGAAATAATTAGTCATTTACTCTTAGCCATTTACACCTTTAATGACTCGTAAAACATGTTTTTATATCATGCTCTTCCTAGGTTACCGACTTTATTCTGTACTTTAAAAAGTTTAATAAAGACATTTTGCTCTATTACTTGCATTGATTTTCCTTCCAAGGAAAGTTACGGGAAATTTTTTTGGACTGTTTTTCAGACTCCAAAAATAATCTTGAAATGTCTTTAAGTTTCGAATAAGACCTGGGGACCTCATTCTAGACGCCCTGGTGGCTAAGAGATGCGCAAAAACAGGTCAGCAACCCCCAGGATAATTTCCAGGGAGTCTGAGACAAATAGTAGCCGACCTACAGGCTTGGAGACACACCGAGGATATAACTCCATCAACGATGAAGGAGGCCATGAACAAATCTATAATGGCGGAGTGGGAGCAAAGGTGGAGAAACATAAAAAATGGTTCTATTATGAAGATGTTCTTACCCAATATACCTAGCAGGACGAAGAAGAAATTCATACGGTTGGACCATTTGCTGTCCACGGAAATGTCGTAGCCAAGCTCCACATCCTCAAGAGAAAAGACTCTTCCAACCCCCATGCACCTGTCATGCAAGAGATGATGCTTAGCTACCCGGAGTATGATCAGGAGAAGATCAAGCTGCTCCAGATGGTAAAGCACTGCAACCCGACCACTGAGGTTGTTGTGAGTACTAGGGAAGGCTTTCGCGTCCTGGTAAGTTTTGCTAACGCATGGAAAAAGAAAAAACATAGGCAATAATCAGATTGAGGCCTTCAGGCTAGACTAAAGGGTGGGGGTTAGTGGGTAGTTTGCGCGGCAGGAGTCCCCCAGTACTCGTCTATGTTTCATGAGTCTGCATAAATGCATTCCCCTACCTCAATTAAAAGAAATAAGTCGGTGGATTTGTGGGATATGCATTGTAAGAAAACTGTACAATCCGTGACGCTAGTCAACTCTTAGTTATGGCATATCATATTGAATAAATGCATTTCATATATGTCTATGTAACTTCGAAAATTTCAGTCGCCCACTAAGTAAGAACAGTTTTTACGTGTTTAATAAACTATAGAAGTTATTTTATGGAATCGAGGTGAAATCTACAATCAGTTCTCAAGTCTGAATCCTCGAGATAGAATGTTGGGATTTAATCTCATCGGTAAAGAGAAAAGAGATGGCCAGCAAATTCCTACACAACAGTTTGTTATCGTAAAATGAAATAATAAAAGAACAGTTGCCACACACAAGTTTAATTACGTATGCTTAGCGAAATCCTCAGCATTGCAGTAAAAAGATATTGGTAAATGATGAGGACAACTTTCCTCTTTCTTAATTCAGAAATAAATGACAATAAGTTTAACAAGAAACAGGTTGTGGACCTAGTCTTGACGTAGTTTTGGAAGTGATTGCAGCATCTGAAGATTTGTCTGAAAATGCCAAACCAGTTTTTCTTAGAATTATTGTCAAATATATAACAGATAATTATTAGATGTTTTTTGTTGGGTTTCGGTCAAGGCAGATTCAAAAAAATATACAAATTCTTAAAAAATGCGTATTTTTCATTATCTACCAACGTTTCGGCTCACATTGTGAGCCATCTTCAGGGCTTTCATGAAGGCGAGAGGGGACGTTGTGTCACCAAGGTCCCATTTCCCGTTTCCATGTGAATGACATCAGTCATGAAAATGAGATCATGGTGACACAACGTCCCCTCTCGCCTTCATGAAAGCCCTGAAGATGGCTCACAATGTTAGCCGAAACGTTGGCAGATAATTTAAAAAATACGCATTTTTTAAGAATTTGAATATTTTTTGGATCTACCTTGACCGAACCCCCCCCCCCCCCCAAAAAAAAAGAAGAAAAACAGCTAATAATAATATCTACGGTCAAAAAACTCTCCATTTAAAACAGATAATATTTTATACAACTTTTTTTTTTTGTAAATGTTTTGTTCAATAAGAGAGCTCATCTTGAAGAGAGCTTGTAAGCGTTTCACATTTAAAAGCGACAAAATTAATTTTATAAAGAAAAAACATACGATTGTAGCTTGGAGGCCAAGAAATTTAAATGTTTTACTGAACGTTTTCAGGTAAAGCCCTCTTCTGATTGATCAATATCCCTATATAATTCTTACAATATTTCTTTTATCGATAAACAAAAGTATACAGGAAACCTGTAGTGAGTATCATTGCTCTAAAATAAACACCAGCTGTAGTGAAAAGGCGTTTGTTACAATTACTTTACTTATCAGGCAATTCCTCTCTCTTATCGGTCCATTTCTCTTATGAAAACTATCATATATAAGTCAGTATAATTTACTGAGTGTTTTTTTTTTTTTATACAACTTTGAATTTTACACAATTTATATGTTGTCATACTGCTTTTTGAATATAACATTAATTTTAAAAACATAACATTTCAAGTAATCTCCATACCTATTCGTCCGAATTCACTAAAAAATTAACTAAAGCGTTTTACACTTAAAAACAATATCTAAATTTCATTTAAAAAAAACAAAAAACAAATTGTAGCTTATGAACTATAGAATTAAAATTGTTTATTTAGATATATGCCCACTTCTGAATGCCAAAATCGCCTTGCAGTTTATTAATATACGATCTGTACTGCACTTAACTAAATATTACATCCACTGTATCAGTTTTAGATCAAGCTCATAAGGAATTAGGGACAACTTCAGTACTCCGAGAACCTAAATTATAAATTTTTTAAAAACCAGCTCAGCCGATTCTGAAAAAGTTAGTGTTCGTATACGGCATATGACCTGTTTTTTTTTTTTTTATTCTATTTCCTCTCATTAATTGTTAAAAAGTATTTAATTTTTTTTTTAAATAAAAAACTAAATGCCATTCGATTATCTAAATATTCATTGGCTTATCAGTAAGATTAGAGTATGATCACCTTACGGACACGTGCTTGTTAAAATAACTTGTATAATATATATATAAACCACAATTGTGCCTTATCTGACTTAAGGATCTCGATTTTTCAACGGACACATATATATTTTTTTTCGTCCTACTAATCTAGCTGCCTACACATTGGACTGGTATTTGAACCTTTTTTAAACATGTAGGTGATGGCTTAGGCATTCGCGCTGGGGGGTGGTAGTAATAAGATGTCTATATTCTCTTCATTGTAAAGTGCATCGAAGGGGTTGGCTGAACGGTTGCGTTTAGCCCGACTTCGGATGTTGAGACGGTAGACAAAAGTGGGTTATATATCGGCGATAAATAATTCAGGTTTAAAGACGAAGATACTTTCGGGACTTTTTTTTCTTCTTTTTTTTCAATTCTTCGGTTTATTTTGGAGGAGAGGCATTTACGAGCCTCCCGCTGATAGTAGGCGCTTGCCATTTACGGCTATTTTTTTTAATTTTTTTTTATGGCGAAATGCATTCATTTAATGAATAATTAATAAATAAGATTTTCAAGGTAAATAGTAAATATAAATATTCACTGCTCCTAACCGCTAAACCGGAGGCTGAGAACAGATATCTTCATCTTCTTAGAGCCGATAGCGTAAGTCGACAGATAACAGTTAGCTGGCTGAAAGGTAGAGAGGAGCGCGCCTGACGAGACACAACCATACTTTGATACCCCCTCGTGATTAAAAAGAAAATCAGTTTTCACTCTCTATCTGTAGCTCATTCATGGTTTTTATTGAACAAAATCCAGCCATTTCCACAATGGCTTCAGTCGGACCCCCGCGTAATTATCAAATTCTTTCTTGAATGAAATGTGTCATGTATCTTGACAAGTAGTAATCTGATGGTGCGAGGTCTGGACTATATGTACTGCGGGTGAGGCAGGAATACGAGCCTATAAAGTACTTTAAACTTTTTCCTAGCTCGACAGGAAGTGTGAGGAGGAGTATTATCATTCACCAAAAAAGAGTCTTGAATTGGAATGTGACATACAGCTGTTCTTACTCTGGAATCTATCTTAGCCACCTTGTGGCATTTATCCTAGCTGTATTCTTCTCTTTCTTTCAATTGTTTAAAACGTTAGGATGCAGAGGAAACCGCTGAATTAATGCTTTTCTATTAGAAATATTCTTGACTTTCAAAAAGTTTTATTTATTGCGATCTTCTGATACATCTAGGAGTGAAGATTTTCTTAGATATGCAGGACATGGAAAAAGTGTGAGTCCGTTTTCAAAATATCCCGTTTCCAATAATAGTTTTACGAACTTCTGGAATTAGAGCTGTTTCGTACTTTGGGTTTAGTTTAGAGTTGCAGACCTGACAGAACGAGTTTTCCTCAGTGAGTTAGTGGCTACAGTTTTATTTTCCCACACAGATTAAATTATAAAGTACAAAAAAAATTCCTCTGGCACTTCACTTCCTCAAAGTTATAATAAGAGAAATATTCACTGACTCTGTGGTAAATATTAAAAATGTTAATGTATCAAATAGTAACTGTCCAAGAATTTATAACTACACAAATTGACCTTGATATTAGAACGAAAATTCATTATTAGTGTGAAATTTAGAGAAAGACCCACCATACAAAACAACAAAAAGAAAACACTAATCTCATAATTAACTGTAGCATATAGGTGTGATGTTTCTGATAGGTGTGATCCAATTTACCAGTTAACAGAATATTTCATTTATTATATATATACATTAATGGTTGTTTTAAATATTGTATTCGTTGAGGTATTTAATCCCACATTAAATTTTTACAATAAATGCGAGGGACTACTTTTACTACCTAAGTAGGGACTTGTACCCGGATCTCCTTCTTGCCGGGCTGGCAAGCTACCAATTGCACCACCGAGGCTAGCCAGATAATTCACTATATTCCCTGCATAAGACGATATACTCGTCTTACTGGGGGATTTACACTCCCAGTATAGTGCGGGGAATATAGTGAATTATCTGGCTAGCCTCGGCAATGTAATTGGTAGCATGCCAGCCCAGCAAGCAGGAGATCTGGGTTCGTGTCCCGGCTGAATAAGAAAGATTTTTTTTTTATATTCTCTTGCATTTATTGTCTAAAATGAATGTGCGTTTAAATAAAATATTAAAAAAAGAAAAAAAAAACGAGAGTCTAATAAATAGCTGACAATGTTAGCTCCTTCGTCTTACTCCGGGGGTTTAGACTACCAGTAGAGTGCGAGATGCCGTCCGTTGAAGTCTTCAATATCCTCCCAAATCATCTGTTCGGCTTCCAATAACTAAATATACGACCTAATCCTTAAGTCTTACCCAACCGTTTCTTAGGGATTCGGCAAGGGTTATATTATTCTGATTTCTACCGAGTGGAAGCGGGAGTTCCTCAAGTTTGTGTGCTTAAGCGCATCATTTTCATCCTGTACACTGCTGACATGCTCTATTAGCGGATGTCAAAGCTATCCTTCTTCCCATTCCGATCTTAAAACATTTTCTTAAAACGTACAAAATCATCTCGGAAAAATCCAAAACAATGTTGTGGCTAATGGAAAACAAAAATCAATGAAGCGAAATGTTAATTTTCAATTGCTAAAAAAAAACGATCCTGAAATTTTGAAATTTAACAATCTTCCTTTACTACATTCGAATTACGTTCGTTACGTGGGGTTCCTTCTCGACTCACGACTCACATAGGGTGAACATACTAAAATTAATTCAAGAACTCAATCGATGACCGGGACCCCTATACAGACTCATGAATAGGAATTCCGATCTTACAATAGAAAACAAACTAAAGCTGTACTAGGCATTACTATGACCAATCTGGACACAAAGTGTAGAAATCTGGGGTGCCACCAAGCCATGTCAGACATCCAACGAATCCAGTCCTTTCAATCCAAAACCCTAAGAATAATCGGAAATGGTCGCTGCCTTGTCTTCCTGCCTCTTCGGTCCCCCCCCCCCCCCCACACTATTCCCCGGCCGTCCCGGGACCACTGTCTCTTCCCTCTTCTTTAAAACATCTCCTTGGCGTTAATGACCAAGGTTTGACTCGCAAAAAAAAATAAAAATAAATAATAAATATAATAACATTGGTAGGAATGTTTTCTAGTCATATTTCTCTTCTTTTATGGGTCAGCTCTCGACTAAAGTTATGGTGTTTCCTATGCAGAATACTCATGCAGAAGATCTCGAATCACAACTGTTGTAGCTCTCTATTTTTTGAGCTGATAAGTGTGATGTTGCGCATTAGTTTCCTATGCATTATGAATAAATTGTCTATATGTTTCAAAGTCGTCTTGAGTCTTTTTCCACTGCTTGTGAGTCCTGCTTAGTTGTTTTGTTGATAGGAGTCAAGGGGGTGAGGGGTGAGTGTTTCGATGAGACGGCTTGTGTGATGCCTTGGAACGGATTACAGTCTGGAGGCGTATTGGTCACTGACCTGTCTCTTCTCATGTTTTTTGGAAGTGATGTGGGTCCACCCCTTCGCTTGCCTTTACCTCCGCTGGCTATTACTTAACGGGTAGTAATTACCTCCAAGGCATTAGTAATAATAATAACAACAAATAGAAAAGTAAGGTAAAGCTTGGAAGTGGGATATATACACAAACGAGGTGTTCACTGACCGGGACCGACCTATATTCTGGACGATTAGAAGTGAAGGATTACCTGAAATGTCAAGCGGTAGTACAATAAGTTTATTCGATAGTGAGCGAGGTTAGCTGCAATCGTTTGCATTTCTTAATGGAATTTGGCTTATCCCTTTTAAATATAAAGAGACAGACTGACATCATTATACAGATAAATCCGACCAATAGAAGTTGAGAATTACTTGAAATAGCAGGTGCTAGTAAACATTTTTTTTTTCAATGTAGAGTGCACAATAGTTTTGAGTGATTATTAAAAAGTGTTTGTTGAAAAAATAATATTTTAAGAGTTACCCGGGGAAGTAAACCATAAGGAGGGGGGTTACTTGCAGAGTAATTTTCAATTGTACAGCTTGTAAGCTGATATTAGTTTTTATTAATACAATTTGGTATATAGCTATTAAATTTAAAATAAATGGATGAATAATACTGGGATTACCTGAAATGCCAAGTGTGATAATAAAATGTTTTTTTGGCCTCAGCGGACGTATTATTTACTTTAGAAAATTAATCTGAATCTATATTTATTTATTTAGTAAGATCTATTCTGGAACAGTACGGGATTACTAGAGAAGAAAGGACTTATACAAATATTCATCAAATACAAAATTATTTTAGTTGTCGCAGCTTATGTGTGACAGATTTGATTATTTTGTGCAATAAAAAAATTTATTATATTTTATTTGTGAGGAAGGATGTGAATAGAAACATAGAAGTGAAATAATTAAAGCTTGTTTTAAAATTAACTAAAATTATGTATAACATTTAAGAATCTAAATGTTGTATCCTAAGTTGGCTTCAACTTCATAATGAACTAAATGTATAAGGGCAACGAAATCAAATAAGCATGGATTCTCCCATGCAAAAATTTTTGGAAGATATTTATTTTAAAAAGTTACTTCTAAATATATTTTATAATATTAGAAAACTACCGAAAAACAATGGAAATTATCCAAAATCATTGAATTTTTAAGAAAATGCAAAGTTAAAAAAGTATTCTGACGATTTGTGTAAAGTTACTATAAAATTAAAACATTTATTTATACATATTTTTAAGAAATATTTCATATTGTATGAGACGCTGGTGACACGAATTTTGGGTGAGTAATCTAATTAAACTATTACCTCTCCCTTTTTCTTCCTAAAGTTAACTGTGATTTGTTATCTCTAGTCTTTTGTCTAAAAAGCTCCTTAGCAATGAATTTGTAAGATAATTATATTAGATTAATGTTTTATACTTTATATTTAAAGTCATACTTTCTTTTTTAAAGCATGGTGGAAAATGTTTATCTGCAGGCAAATTCAAGTGATAAGGTGAAGGCCTCAGACGGAATGGCGAACCGTTCTCCTTTTACTCAGAGTCAGAATTGGCCCCCTCGACCTAACACAGTTGAGGGTACTACCGGCTGGGTATGTGGCTTATGTGGCTGACATTAGCTCCCAGATGACAATGACAGGGAATCAAACCCCCAAGAATGTAAATCTTAGGGAGGTTTGAGACAATCCGAGACGGTCTAACACATCTTCATTCATGCCATTCAGTTCGGCAAACTCCTATACTTGTAAGACGTACTATGCGCTCTTAATTAGGGACAAGTTACAGATGATTTGATTTGAAGCGGGCTACTGGGTACAACATCGTCCTAAAAAAACGCTGACACTTTACCATATGATGTACTACAAAGAGAAAACAGTTCGATACTGCTTGTTATTTATTAACTTCTGTCATTCCACGCCGCCCCAGGAAAGAACTTAGGGATGTCAAACTTACGGGAGTCTGAAGACCCGGTTAACCTTGCTGAAATTATTCTTTTCTTTCTGATTACCTGAGATTTCTTCTATATTTTAATATTGGCTTTATCGGTTTATTCATAGTGCATAGCTCTTGTTTCAATTACTTTTACACAGGCTTTTTTTTTTTTTTTTTTTTTTTAATTTATTTTATTCTCATAAACTTTATTTTCATCTATTATAGTTTACTTTTCTTCTTATTTTTCACAGTCTTTCTCGTGCTGTATTCGCGTGGTGATCATTTATAATTTGAAATTTGATTGAAATACTAATGCAAATGAAATGAAATTACTTATTAAAGGACAAAACAGTTTACTTTCTTTAAAAGTCCTCAGCGCTCTTTTTCTTGTATGTAATTTTTAATTATAATATTTCTAATATGAATTAGAAAATAACGTAGTTGATTGTTTGAAAAATACGTTTATTATCTTTTAATACATTTTAAAACGTTTCATGGGGTCGCGAAATTATACAAATAAATAAAATTTGGATAGAATTGACTTTGTATTTTTGTGAATTAATTCAAATATTAAGATGCAGTATCTCAGATATGATTCAGTATTCGGCCCAATATTTATTCACGCAAATCGTTATAGAAGTAATTACTACTACTCCGCTTTTATGGAAACGAAGATTATTACATATATTATCATTTCATACTCAAGTAACTTGATTATATAATTTTTTGCATTTTCAAATACTTAATGAATTACTGATTCACAAAAAGATGTAGTAAGAGATGAACGAGAGAAAATTACATTAAACCGCAATTACATTTCCATTAAACATTTATTAATAATAATAATAATAATAATAATAAGATTAATAGCATTTAAGATATTGTTCATAATTAAATTTTGCTAAACTCTCAGTTCTTGACTTGAAAAAAACCCAAATTTTCTGTAAGGTGTCTATATTTTTAAAGTAAAGGTGATCGCTCAGTATCCGGACCTTCCAGTCAAAAACTTTTCTTTATAAGCTTCTATGAGTATATGATGAAGAGTATGAATACTGTATTTTAAACGTATTCATAAGTATAATATTTTTAGAATTTATCAAAAATGAAGTTGTTCAAGATTTTTAATTCTGTCGTTTCTAAGGCCTCCCCCTCAACTCATTAACTAAGTCCTCAGTTCATTTACAACCATTTTGAATTCATCGAACAGTTTGGGGAAAGTACATCAAATATCGAAATTTGTTTTTAATTTTAAAATGGTAGACTTGACGTTTCTTAAAGCAAATTCGTTCGTGTGTAACAATGTACTTTTTGGATTTCATATGTTGGATCGGAGACATTTTAAAAATGGAATCCTCCAAAGTATATCCATCTGTTTGAAAGCACTGTATTCGTCTTTGCTTTTTGATACTCTCTTTTTAGGGCTTAGTTTTTATTATTTAGTTATAAATACACAGTTAAGTTCTAGTAGTTCTTGTCATTAATAAATGAATTAATAGTTTTGTGAAGTTGATTCGAGACTGACAAGCTGATTTCGGATGAGGCACTGGCTGGAAAACTATAAACTGAAAAAAAATGCATTTACCATCTAATGATAAGAGCACACCCGAGTAAGCGTACAACTGAACTTGTAACGCCAGTAGTGTATTTTTTAAAGTTCCGACATTAAAACCGTCCAAAATCCTGCATTATAACAAAGAATTGTTTCACTCCCCTCACAAATTCCCCCCCACCCCCCTCAATTTGTGTGTGATGCAGCCTTTTATAAGGTGTGTTTGTTGAACGGGGCCTTCACAAGTAGATACACAGGAAGTAGGCTTCAAGACTTTCTGAACTTAATTACCCCAGAAGGTCCTTATCATTTGCAGAAATGTCGCAACCAGCACATTAACACCCCTCAGAAAGAGGGAGACCCTCTTTGCAATTATACAAGTTCAATGGTAGAGCTGAAGGTTTGTTAAGTAAATAGATAAAGCCCAGACCCTCCATTCATAGCGCTCCGGGGCTCTACTGAAAAGAGATTTCGAGCGCTTATGTAAATTACGTCGTTTCTAATTGTAGTCGCCCGCTTGTCGGATAGCACAAAGGACTTTTCAAATACCATTAAACTGTCGAGCGATTACGCCAACTTCAAGAAGCGGTCTCCATTGCACTATTTTTACTTGTACTGGTGCAGATAGTTAAGGCATAAAAATAAGTTATTTTTGTCTGAAAAATACTTTCCACGATACAGAATAACGCGAAAAATAGTATAAATGGTTTATTGTATTTAATGAATATTCATATAAGAACTTTCTATGTAATCTCCACACTCATGATAAATGCTAAAGTGTTGTTGGTTAAATTGCAGCCGGGCAGCCATAGCCATGGGAAGATTTTTTGAATTTATTTTAGAGAGTAATATCTATTGATATATCTTGGTCTTAAATATGCTCTCCCTATTCCTCGAAAAATATGTTTAAGTTTAAAAATTGAAACCAACAGGTTTTTACTAAGTTCTTTACCTTTTCAGTATTGCAATTTTTCAAAATTGTTGTTTTAATTTTTTTCTTTTGTAACTGTTGCATTTTTTAGTTTTTAAATATAACTTTCACAAAGTAATATATTCAGTTACCATAAAATATCTTACAAGTAAATTCAGAGAAAATTTAATTAGTAAATACAATAAATCCATTTTTTTGTGATATGGGAATCAGTTTTCGAGTGAACCTATATATGATACAAATTCGACTAAATACTCATGAGGTATTACCCCAAGAAAAAGCCCTGTACAAAAATTAATAGTTCGATTTCTATTGAATTTGGGAGCGTTAAGACCTTACCTTGGATAAGTTACTTTTTTACATTTAAATTAATTATTCACTTAAGGTATTTATGTGATTTTACTATATTTTATCAGTAGTTGTTATGAAAATAAATTACACGATTGCACCTTTCATTCTGTCCACATATTTCGTGTTTGCCTTTTGGACCAAATTAGCCATTTGCTCATATTTAAATACATTAAAATCATAGATAAAACATTTGTTCAGATTGTCTTTTTTTCTTTTCTACATTTTTTTTTTTTTTTTTTTTGTGGTGGAATTTTCATATTCTTTCTGGCGGATCAATCTGATTTCAAGTCTAAACTATTTTCCGTTGTGGCAGTTACGCTAAAAATGTAGTTGCTACAAACATGCCGCATACGATTTAATTTAAATCCATATTTATGATTTATTACTGTCTACTGTAAGTTATATTGAATAAACTTTAAGAATTTGATTACGACAAAGCAATTAGTTGAAGTGTAAGACGCTAAAGCTGAAGTCTATTATCTCCTTCGAGCACACAAAGAACAAAACTTTAATGAGAAAAATTTCTCATTAAACAATCTTAAAAAGTAAGGACTACAATTTATCTGCTGATACTGGAGCAATCTAATCAATTTTCTCAGTTGAGAGATTCTTTACAACAACTTTCTCTCTATTAATATGACTTTCAAGTCATCTAATTACCTTCCAGAATTTAGGTTCTTTGACCTAAAGGTAAATTTAATTCTGTTCCATCATCGAAACTTAATATGGAGTGATTTTGCTAATTTAAGTCCTACTGATGTGATTATTTGTTATGCTAGTCCCCACTCCATTCTATTTCTTCGATGGTCAAGGACGTTTGTTATTCACAGCTCATTAAGAATAATCTCCAGGAGAGATAGTCTCAAGTAGGGTTGTCAGCATACCTTCACTTGTTTTATGGTATATAGCTCGCAGCAATGTATGCACCCTCCTGCACTATTGTTAAAAAAATTTCCCGTCGCTTGTTCATTTTTCTTTCTGTACAGAACTATTTTTCGGGTGGTTATTTTTGCCTTCTTCCTAGATTGATTTAAGTATGTGTTCTTCTAAGTTTCCAGGTGTCGAAAAACATTTTTGTTTTGAACACCCCCAAAATTTTATTTTTCAGATTCAAGATGCAAAATAAATTTTAAATTGTAATTTTTTTTGCGTTTAAAAGAGTTCTTAAATTTATGAATATAATAATTTATTTAATACTTGAAAGATTATATATTCCGAAATAAAAGTGTACGTGCCTGAATACCAGGCTATGTCAGATTCAATAGAAATTAAATTACAGACAGAATTGGAAAAGAAGCATCTTTCATTGGTATAGAAAAGGGATATCTGATAAAAAAAATATTGAAAAATCTGTTCTAAAACTAACGGCAAAAAAAAAAAAAACTCTCCACTCATTTGAAGTTAAGACCTGGCTGTAATAGATACCAAGTAAGGAGATACGAATTTACTTGAGGAGAGTACGTAATAAATGTCTAGACTCCAAATGGAATATATAATAATGGCTAGTTGCCTCAGGAGTCTCATCCCAGATTTTTCTTCACCAACGAAAATCCCTTCTAAACATGTATTAAATAAATTGAATAAAATAACTCTTCATTAGGGGGTAAAAAAAAAAGATATATCTGCAATGCTAATTATATAATAGTGGATCCTGTAAAAAAGATTGTGCAAGCGATGCTTATGCATCGAATCTGATAGTGAAATAACACACTCAGATGCAGAAAGATAATCCTCTCCATTTATTGCTTAAATAAAAGATAACCAGTAATATCTGATTACCTACCCTTATAAACTTTTCAGTCTGAGATAGTTCCCGGACTGTCTGAGTACAGGTGGCTAGCGCTCTATCAGGAAAGGTATGAGTTTCGCTACATAACTCAGTGTCGCTCTGACAATTAGCAACTTGTCGGGAAATTTTTGCGGCACACATCGCTATCCAGGAGATTTTCAGTTTTACAGCGGAACCCCTCAAGTGTCCATTTTATTTCCTCTGACCAAACTTCATTTTGTGACTTTGCATTTTTAACGTATACACTATTATATTTAACAAATAATTTTATATAAATTGTATTGATATATATTTTGATCCATGTCTACTTAACTTAAATTCTTATACTCGGCTCGCTTCAAGAAGAGCTGAAAACGCACTTGATCCCTAAGCTAAGTCCCTGGCTTCATAATGTAGAGATAAGGTTGAAAGGATCTCAAAGTCCCGATTGAATCGTACTGAAGTGCCCATTTTCATTTTAGCTCAGCTCTGCTAACGGTGAGTGACATCTTCCATTTAAAAAAGCAACCCGGAATAATCAGTCTGAGTGCTCCCATACGCAAAGTCTTGGCACAAAAAAAAAGAAGAAAAGTTACTTTGCCCCTTTCTATCATCAAAATCTTTGTTCTATTATATAAAAATGGAAGATTAATAATTAATTAATANATCAGCATACTACAGCACCCGCAGGAAGTTTTTCACCAGCCATTCATTTCTATGTACCCCTGTATTTTATTGACCCATTACCACCATTTGATTAATGCAGCTATTGTCTCACGATAATAGACTATCAGACAGTCATATTAATAATTATTAATTATTAATTTTAATTAATAGTAATATTAATAATTATTAATTACTAATTAATATTCATATGGTCTAATATGCATATTAATTAGTAATCAATATGCATATTAGACAAAACAATTTATATTGTTAATTTTTTTTTTAAGTTATTCTGGATAGTACTGAACATGAAGACGCTACAGGGGAAAAGTCCTTTTCTTTTTTAAATTTATGTATAACATCTCAAGGGTACATTCGATTTCATAAGTTCATTTTATTATATTTATTTTTTTTTTTTGTTTTTTGTTTCAGATGATAATATTTTTAATGAGAACCAATGTTCTTGTACTGAATAAATTTATTGAACAGAAACTTTTCTTTTATTCCAGGAGGGTCTACCGTAAATTTAGATTTTCAACTTCACATCTTGAAGCTGCAATTATTTGGTTTTGACTAAATGTCAATTGTGAGTAAAATATAATTTTTTTTTAAAAAATTTTTTGGGCAGATTTATTTATTGATAATAGTTTTTTTTTCATAATTGTAGGTATGCCATGGAATATTCAAATTCAAATATTCATTTCCTGCAATATGAAGGTCTTTGTAATTTACGCAGCTCTTGTAAGACGGATGTCTTAATAATGTATGAGGTTCCCGAACATATCATACCTTCTATTATTTAGTTTATTTCCGGAATATATGTTTTTTTTTTTTTTTTTTTTTAATCCTTTCGTTTTATTTCTTAAATATTGTACTTAATATTTATTCCATTTTGTTTTAAAGATATAAAGTTTTTTATGTTTTGTCACAATTTATCAATGGCCATGACCAAATTGTTAAAAAATGAGCTCATATTTGTTACTACAATAGAATTATATTAGACAACAAAGTAATTCTGTATTTTATATTATCTTGATTATAAATAAGGTTGAATTATTAAGGCTCTCCGGGGAGCGGCTCGGATATAATCTTCTAGATCTATAGAAGGCACAAATGACCGCTGCAGTTGGGCGCCTAAAGAAACTCTTAACAAGTAGTTATACTTTCGCGGATCCATCTTTTTTTAGTGCAGTATGGTGTTTAATATGGAACAATTGCATTTTTGTAATTATCTAAAGCTAATCATATTTATATAATTGAACTATAAATTGTTGGTATTAAATGATTTTTGTTAGGGTTCGGTCAAGGTAGGAACCCTAACAAAAATCATCTAATAATAATACCTACGGTAAAAAAACTCTCCATTTGAACATATAAATTTTGGTATTTTCTTATATGTACAATAATCAACACAAAATCCACTAACTATTGTGCTATATACATAATGTAAATTTTAAAAAACTTTTTTTTAATAACACTCTAATTTAACTTTATCTTTAATGTTTTACTATTTATAGTTGGTCAATAAACAATGATAACCTTTGAGAAACATAAGGATACGAATATCTTTAAGCAATTAATGCGAGGGAATAGAATAAAAAATCTATCTGCCCCAGCCAAGACTCGAACCTGGATCTCCTGCTTTCCGGGCCAGTATGCTACCACTTACACTACCGTGTAACTTAAAGTTATGCAGATATAACATCTATATATATAGATATATTTTTTATTCCATTCCCTCTCATTAATTGTTTAAAATTTACGTGAAATAATAAACCATATCTAAATTAATATTTACCAATATCTTTAGTTTATTTATTCAAAAATAATAGTACTTACATTCCAAGCTTAGAAGTCTAAAGGAAAATAAATTTCTCGATATTTATATTTATATGTATAATTCGATTTCATAAGTTTATTTTTTTTTAGTTTCAGATGATAATACTTTTTAATGGGAACCAATGTTCTTGTGCTGAATTAATTTATTGAACTGAAACTTTCCCTCATATATATATATTTACATATATATTCATGGTGCTATTATAAATTTGACCATTTGCTCCTCGTTAACAGAAGTGAAGAAAGTTATTTACCAACTGCTGAAAATTAGTTTAATCATAAAGTATTTAGTAAAGGCCCAAAAAATTAGTTATTATCTAACTCTAATGTTTTGAAATATGTGAATCCATAATTTAGAATAAAGAAAACAGTGTAAATTGTCGATATAAAAGCAGCGGTATTTCTGTGCAAATGAAAGCACACTGTGTCACGTAATAGCAGTAAATCCTTGTTAAATCTACCGTCAGCTCCACACGCTACTTAAACACAGCAGGTGAAAAATCGGAGCCGGCAATTTCCTCCGAAAGGAACCGGGTGATTGGAAGCCGACGCCAATTTTTACCTTCCGTCCAAATTGATTTTTGATTGCATCTCCGCGGTACGCGCCTGTATCAATCCGTCTCCCCTACTCTCTTCTTCAGATATTTTTGAAAAATAATTTGAGTTCGCGAGGAAATGCATTATTCAAAGAGAGAAAGCCTTAGCTATAATTTAAAAGTGATTTTCATTTTCATTCAATATTGAGAAATACAAATTGAACCTCTTCTAACTTATTTATATTGAGAGTCATAAAATATAAATAGTCCCACTTCACACACACACACATATATATATGTGTGTGTTTGTGTGTGTGTGTATTTTTTTAAACCTTAGATAAATATTTCATGGGCTTGTAGTTGATTAAACTAATATATATATATATTGTTTGTTTGTATAGATGTGTGTGTTATAAAGTATTTTTTAAATGTATTCAATCCATTAGAGTTAATTAAAGTAAATCCTTTTGATAATTTTTCGAAACAATAAAAAATTGCTGATTCAATATAATATTATTGATATTGACCTGTTTGGATATCTCTCTATGAGATGAGGCAGATCCCGTGGAATGGAAGAAGAGCTCGCCCGCCCCTCCCTAAAAAGTGAAATAGTCCCTAGGAGTTGAGGAGCGCTGCCCGCCTCGCTGTAAGTCCTACTGAAGGTAATGTGAGAGCCTGTTAAAAACATAATAAATCCTGTTGAGTGGTTGTGTTCTTGAGGGCGGGTCTCCTTTTTACTGCGGATGAACCACACTCTGAGTCTACCTCCCTCAAGCTTTATTGCACCCTACTAAAGCTTTGATTGAATAATTCTCAAAGTTATATTTATTCACTGCACCTGAATCAACCTCTAAAGAAGTAAACCTTTTTCCCCTCGACTCAAATGTACTTCACTAAAGTTAGCTTAATTATTTAGCGACTAAATCACATTTAATTCAAACTGTAAGATATATATAATTATTAATTTTAAATTTCTTATAGTTAAATTTTATAAAATATAAGATAACTTTGGCCTGACATTTTTGTAGATTGAATGCGTTTAGAGATTTTCTGGAAGATTATATCAAAAGTTTGTAGAACCGAGTAAATTCTTCTGTCCATTGTTCCTAAGTAATTACTTAATTTACCGATTTAATTCAATAGGAATGTAGTTACTTATAGTATTGAGTAAATATTTTATTTATTTTATTGCAAATATAATCACTCTCAATAAATAGATGTATTAAAAACAAAATAGCGGTTATCTACAGGCGGATATTAAAATCTCCAACGTTTTAACCTGAATTTCAGGTCTTCATTAGGGCTAATGGGCGATAAGAGGAGACAGAGAATTCTATCCCTTGAAAATATGTTTATTTATAACATGTGTACATATTTTTCTTTTCATTACTGTCTGAAACGCATTACAATTTGGGTTCTTAATCTTAACATTAACTATTACAGATGCTGCTTCTTCATACTTAAACATATTTTTCAAATGTTTTTTTTCTATCTGTGATCAAGTACGTTAGACGTTACTTCTTTAAATTAGCCGAGGCTAATTTAAGTGGAGAACATAGTGTACCATTACCGTAGGAGACAGATTGCACCATCTATGGGTCAACAACCCAAAGTCACTCGGCGAGTTTCATTTTAACTCAGGTGTCCATCACTGACATAGAAAAGTTAAAAAGACACACATGTGAATGACAGTTTTAATTACTCAAGTAGAATTGACTACCCATTATGCTACTGGGTAATGTGGTGGAAATAGGAAAATAAAGATAAAGAATCATCGATATGATCCCAATAACGATTAAAAATGTCCAACACATTGGCAGCCTCTCAACATCCTACGAATCCACTCCTTTCAATCCAAAATAATCGCTTATGCTACCTACTACGTATCCGATTCTGCCTTTCAACACGATTTCAGAGTCCCTTTCGTTCAGGACCTCATTTCACCCCGCTTCACCCTTTTACGCAGTCAACTACCATTCTATTCTAATGCACAAGCACAGACCCTGCCATCCAACACCAACCCTTATAGCCCTCCCCGTCGACCCAAAAGAAGATGGCTACGTGAACTTCTGAGGACCTAGTCTGTAAATAATTTGAGAGTTGCGTCATTGGTCATCTTCTCTCCTCATGTGATTGTCTTTGAATGCTTTTTTTATTTATTTTATTATTAATTTTAATCAAATTAAAAAATGCTTGTATAATAACAAAAATATAATAAATATAT
>KZ807862.1:250895-268929 GCA_000696205.2 Oncopeltus fasciatus | reverse complement strand
TATAATATCTTTAAAAGATAAAAACTATTATTAAAAATAATGATTTTATATATATAAAAATCCGTCAAAATAAATTAAATAAAAGCAGTCATAAATAAAAAATAAAAGCATAAAATCTTTAAATTTTTTTAAAATTTGTGTTAGTAACTCTAATTTAGACAATTTTTCGTATAAAGAGAATGTGTTACATTTTAGTTTAGCTAACGAAAGTAACATTCTTATCTTGGAAAATATTATAAGAATTTGTAAAAGACTGATTACAGTCGAGGAGGAGGAGGAGGAGGAGGATTGGAAAAGCTGACCTGCCGTTGCAGTGGCACTCCTTAGAGAGGTTCCATGTCGATGGGAAACAGAACATATTTTGTGATGTAGCGCCTCCCCTCCCCACGAGAGATGTTCACTGACAGTTACAGGCCTGCGTCATGTTGCCTCGTCCCCTAATCACAGGCTAGACCACTGCAATCCAATTACCTATGGAGGCTTGGACATGGAGAGTTCGCTAGGACAAGCCTCCAAGAGAACAAACCTCCAGCCCAAACCGCACAGCTGTATCAGTAGGGCTTTCTTTATACAGAAATATACTAATTGTAACTGGACGAAGGGTTGTTTAAAAATATGAAAGGAGTGTTGATACATTATAGCATTTTCAAAACAAGAAATTCAGAGCAGAAAAATCACATACAAAACAAATCAATGAAGAAATAAAGTGTTATTAAATTCGGATCACCCTGCTGCATATAAACGGCATAATAAAGAATGGTAAAGGTATTCATTTACCAAATCATAAATAATTTACCCATAAGTATAAATATGAACTGCACCTATAAATTTATCTCTCTCCTATGTATTTTTTTTTCCTACATACATGTAAAATTCACCTTACCAACATTTATCTTTACCTATTTAAAAAATATACCTTCAATTAACCTACAAATAATTTTACCTATAAAAACTTACTTGAAAAACTTTTTAAAAAAAAATCAATGAGTTCCACATAGAAGAATGGGTATCCATTGGGTACATCAAATATATTGTAATATGGATGGGTGTGGCATTTGTCTGATTTGTGTATTCGAGAAATTCATGTGAATTATCAGAGTCGTAGGAGATTGTTTCAAAGTGTAATGTAAGATGGTTGGCTACGTATGTCTGTTAAGTAATTGGACAGTTGGGAGTGTATGGGCCTGTTATAATATGTTTCTGATTTCTTTAAACTTTTTAAGTGTGTTCCAATTAGGTGTGAGCTAAGATCTTGAACAGTAATTCGATTCAAGAGTTTGTTTGAAAATTATAAAGAGTTCTTATGCAATTTCTTTTGATTGTAAAATATATTCTTCGAGATGGTTGGAGCAAGGGTGTTGCTTTGAACATCTGAGGACCCGTTTCCTGTTATTGGATGCTCTTTCCCTCTGGTCATTTTGCAGGACTGACTCAGATTCTCGCCTCTCCTGTTCTTCACAAAGCTCAGGCAACAATCAGTTGTAGGCTATCAAGTTGTGATCCTATTAACTTGTGTGTCATGGCAGATAACAACAGCTTTAATTGGCTAGTACACTTACATGATACTTTTTATGTAATTCAATGGAATATTCTATTCATGGCACAGAATAATTCACTGTTTCATTATTTTTCACATTTAAGAGAGTGAATCTAACATCATTCACTGAGACCCATACATTTTTTATTAAACTTTTATTTATTTATCAAATTCCGTTAAATAAAAACATTTTGTAATTTAAACACAATGAAGTAAAAATGACATTCAATGTAAATAACATGAGAAGAGAAGGTGACCAATGACACAACTCTCAAATTATTTACAGACTTTACCCCAGGAGGTCACGGGGCCATCTTCGTTTGAGTCGACGAGGAGGGTTGTAGAGGTTGGAGTTGGAAACATGGTCTGTGCTATTGGATTAGGATGTCAGCAGTGTACGGGATAAATAGGATGGGTCCACGCACACTACCTTGAGGAACTCCCGCTTCCACTAGCTAGAAATCAGAGTAATTTAATCGAACCCTAAAGAAAAGGTTGGATAAGTAAGACTTAAGGATATGGTACATAAGTGTTATTAGGAAGTATGGATTTCAGTTTAAACAGAAGACCACCGTGTCAGACTCTATCAAATGCTTGGGAAACATCCAAAAAAGCTCCTGGGCTTAAGGAAAGAGGAAATGTAATCTACGACGTGAAACTAGACAAGAGAATGCTTACTTCTAAAACCGAACTGATGATTTGGGAGGATATTGAAGGTTTTAAAGGAAGGCATCATTCGTTTTAACAGTATTTTTTCAAAAACCTTTGAAAGTGTAGGAAGGAGACATAGAACGATAGGATGAGGGCTTATGTAGTGATTGTCCAGGAAAATATTATTATATCAGAATATTTCCAGAGGAGAGGGAAGTGGGTAGTCCTGAATATGCAATTATAAATGTAGGTCAAGAATACAATTGCCTTTTTGGGAAGATTACGGAGAATTTGACCGGTGATTAAATCATATCCGGGTGATCTGCACTTGGCAGATGAGAGATTATGTACTTAACCTAAGAAGGTGTTACTACCTTGAGTGGCAAGGACATAGGTAATGGCATGTACAGGAAGTCCTCAGTCTCTGTAGCATTAGTTTAGTCTAAGGGATCTGAGTGTGGAGTAAACATTTGCTTGAGGTGCTGGGCAAACATTTGGCCTAGTCTTTGTCAGAAGAGGCCCAGGAACCATCTCCCCAACGCAAGGGAGTTGAAGCTTCATGGCTCTTAAGGATTCTGCGAGTAGCAATCCAGAGGGATTTGTCTCCTGCTGTGAGAGTAGACTGATAGGCATTAAAGGCCTCATTTCGTAAAACACCTAAATTCTGTTTTACGACTCTGGAAAGATTATTAAAGTCTTTACGGTCTGAGGGGTGTCTATATTTCTGGAGCAATGCTCTTGAGCGGCGTTTCGCTTTTTAAGCGAATCTAGGAGGGTTTTTTGGGACTCAGAAGAGTATTTGGTAAATTTTGGTTTGAGATAGCTGTACGTTTGTGGTAAAGGAATGTACTGCGTCATCCAGATCATCTGAGGTTCTCATAGAAATTCCGAGTTCAAGTGACTAAAAAGGCTGAGAGTTCTAAACAAGACCCAGTCGAGTTAATGAGGGAGGGAGGTAATTGTTTTGGAATAGGAATCAGGGATGACGTTAGGAGAACTGGCCTGTGGCCAGAGGAGATGTCGTTTAAGTTCGAAGCGGAATAATGAAGAGGAGTAAGGTTTTTGCAGATGAAGAAGTCTAAGATGTCAGGAAGGCGGTTCACGTCAGAGGGCCAATAAGTGGGAGAGGAAGGACTAATTGAGGAGAGGTATTGGGATGATATAGCATTATATAGAGCACAGATAGTTTTTTGGCAGTTGCTGGTGTGATGCGGACTGCCACATTTTACGCACCTCGGATTATAATTGCAGCCAGCTTTGGTATACGGAAATTGTTGGCAATTATGGCACTTGAGTACCTCTTTTTTTACGTAGGGCCTTTCAACTTTGATGATTGTTCGGCACAGTGCTAAAATTGAATATATTTCTTAAATATTGGGCGTTTTTTCAAGATATACAAAAAACAGCAGTACGGACCCATAAATAACATAGATAAATTCAGAGCAAAGAAAAAACACTTTGTGATGCTCATGGTGAGATTCCGTAGCCAAAATGTGCCATCAGAAAGCATTAGTGAGTAGTGCACGGTTGATTTACTTCGATTTTGATCTTTCAAACCAATCACAATGGGTCTTTTTTTTTTGACATTGCTTATTAATCTTTAAAGTTGAAAGCTAAAAGTCTACCACAAAAAAATATCATCGTGTAAAAGAAAATCTTTTGGCAAAGTATGAAAAATATAAAACCAATAAGTGCAAATGGACTACAGAAATATGAATTTAAAATAAATCAGGAGAATGAAATTCGATAATTACTACAAATACAATTAAATAGACTAAGCACATATAGATGTGAAGGAAGTAGTAAAAATTATGATTAAAAAAAATATATATATATATAATTGAGCGTGAAGGTAATGTGTTTGTATTCTATATCCTTATTCCATTTTTTTTCAATAAGTGAAGGAAAAGATTGTTCTATTGTATTATAATTAATTAATTATTTGTATTTAAAAAAGATATACAAAGAAGTGTGAATTCATCTATTGTTTTGTCAAGGCTAACATATTGGTACCGTTTGTAGAGGATACATAACAGAATAATTGTTAGAATGGTGTTATTTAAATCACATAATTTCAAAAAATGTGTTGCCATGAAATCTGTTAAAAGTATAAATATCTAAATAATGAATCATTAATTTAATTGATCAACTAAATAAGGATCTAGATTGAGGTAAACCTTACCCATGATTAAAACTGCAACTCACATTTCTTTCATGGTAATTGAATAGAAGAAAAAATAGATAATGTGAGATTTGGGGCAGAAGGAGATATTTCAAACTCGAGCCACATCCTGTATTCACTTTAACAGTCAATTCAACTCGCCTCGTCTATTTCACTGGTTTTTGGCCACTTATTACGCCTCTTTTTTTTTTTAATAAATAAATTTATTTGCAGTAAATGTACAATAAGACAATGTGTTCCTTATATACCACATACTTCAGCAAAATAGTTATAAAGGTACAAGATATATGAATATATTACAGTATAAATTATTTAGCAATCGGGTGACGTACTTCAGTACTATGTTGTTCACGAGCAAAACAATATTACGCCTCTAATTTCCCCCAAACGGCTCTGAAAATGTATTCTTCCAATGACTCTTTCATGTAAAGTACTTCTTTGTTGTCATTAATTCCCCCTAAGACATTTATAATAAGAAATTTCCTGATACTTTTTGTGTTGGCGTCCCGTCTTCGGGATTGAGCTCTGTAGACTTTAAGCTCCTTGCTTACCCTGATCCGAAGAGCAGGACGAAACTAAGCTATGTCAAGAGGAAAGAAAGTGTAAATCTCTTCAGTTATCCACCTCAAATTCAGCTGTCAGAGAGTCGTTATTATGCCTAAACAAGTGAATTTCTTGGAGTTTGCCATGAATTTAGAAACACCAGGGGAATGAGCTAATTAATTACGTTATTTAAAGTTTATTGTGGCTTCTTTAACGGTCACATAAAAAGAAACATTTAGTACAGGGCAAAAACCCTTGTCCGGGACCTGAAACATAATACTGGGTCGATGGATTCTCTTCGTCTTTCAGTTATACGTCGTAATCTACTTTTGTGTTTCGTCAACTTATTTTATATTTATAACTTATAATTATAACTCATAAGTATAAAAAAAGCCATTTAAATTCTTGCATTTTATTCTAGTGCCTTTCTATCCTTATTCTGTGACATCTCTCGTTGGTCAATTTTATTCAATTATCTTTTCTCAATTTTCAACCCGGAACTCAATTAAGTTCCTTGATCTTCAAGGAATATGATTCAATGATTACCACACACAGATTATGTTTTCATTGATCTAGTAATCTTTGGTATTCTTAAGATATGGTTAAGGTAACAAATTATCTTACAATAGTACTTCGACTGCAATGGATTTCCGAGGTCTTAATGGTGACACAGGCTTTTAGTTCTGACTAGCCCTAGACGGGACTAGAACCCGAATCGCCAGGATTGAGAGTAGGTAGCACTATCCTTATTGTAAACCCTGATTTTAATATATCATTTTTGTGTGGAAGTTTCAATCTAAATAAAATTAAAATGACCTTATACTTGCTAGTTTATTTGATTCTTAACTATTAATCTCTACAAATATCATACATTTTTTTAGCAAAGATAGAATTTTAAATTCTGTGACTATAGAAGTTCTACCTTTTATAACAAGAAAATGTTAACCTAATACTACTATTAGTCTCTTTTTATTTTTTAAATATAATTTTACGTAAAAAACAAAAAGCTGAGGATAGGACACACAAACACAAACTTAACAAATGTACATTTAAGTATAAAAACAGATCAATGTATGTGTGAATCCTGCTTAACTATTCAACACATACTGAAAGGATCCACTCTACTGAAGCAGACATGAATGATATGATAAACCATGAAACACCACTTAGAAGAAAAGAAGCTTTAAAAGACTCAGGAGAATCAATAGATAGAAATTATTTTTTATTAAAAGATATTTTAAAAAATTCACATTTATAATAAAAAATAAGTAATAATGATTTTACAGTTGAAATCAATCGTCATTTAGATCAATGAACTACTTGAATAGGTAGGATATATAAGTAATTGCGTAAAATGTATGATATAATTGAGTACATGAGTATAATAGACATTATGTATTTGTGAAATGAAATTTGAAGTTCATGTGTGTTTGAATTTATTTTTTTGTATATTAATCATCACGGGCTAATGATTAGGAACTCTAATCTTGCAATAAAAAACAAACTAACGCTGTAAAAGACTGCGACCAATCTGGACATACCATGCACAACTTCCAAGACTGCCAACATCCATTCCGAAAGCCTCAGAATAATCGCGTATTATCCTTATTATACATCTAACTCTTCCCTTTTCTCTGATTTAAATATCCCTTCAGTCCATCGTCACATTCCCTACCGCTTCTCCCTTTTCCACAGGCAGTTGCTAAACCACCGCAACCCATTTGCACAGGCCCTGTCCTCTGTCAGTTATTCCTACGAACCCACATTACCGTCTCAAAAGTAGATGGCCTCGAGACCCGGAAATATAGACTCTATTCTATTCTAGGGCCAAAATTGTTTATTTTTCTTGTTATCGAAAAAAAAAAGAAATATAATTCTTTACCGCTCGGTTGGCCTCAAGAGTTGAAGCTTAGGCGAAGTTCTTACAGCAGTCTGCAATTCAATCCACTACGAAAATGTTAATACCGATTTTCAGTTCCTAACAATCCGGAGAAAAATCGAAATTTAATTTAACTGTCTATCCAAAAATTTGGAGATATGTTTCATATATCTAAAATAACTGCTGGAGGAAAATCATTTTAGTGGCATTAGTATAAGCAAGTGAACGCAAAGAAACTCACGATTTTTATTTTTAATTAATTATATGAGGTTATATAAATAAGAGTTATATAAACAATAATATGAGTGCTGATAACTGTAGTAGTTTTTTTTCCGCCTTAATGAAAGAAAAATAAAGAACCAATATAAATTCGATTATAAAAAATGTATGGCTAGTCTAGTAAATGCAGAAGTAGTTAATTTATTACACGGTACAAATACATTTCATAATATTCAGTTATGCGTTTACTCTTTACGTTATTTCAAAGTAGAAAGCTTACTCACTTACTTTTCTTAATTACTAGGACTCAGTGATTTAAAAAGTTTATTTATATATTAATTTCTGCATCATTTGATGACCTAAATGATGAATGAGGCGTTTTTGTTGCCTTAAAAGAAAAATGTGTCAGTTACCGAATCCGTCTTATATAAATTCCATTTGAATTTGCTACAATTAGTCATTAAAAACGGATGTAAAAGTGAAATATTCAGGTTAATTTGCCCGTAGGAGAGTAGATCAGGTGCTAATACGACGTACAAATAGATAGATATATAGTCTTATTCCTAAAGTAGAATTTCAGATTGGTGTTATTTGTTTTCTTTGAGAGCGTTTTAGAGTGTTGTGGAAAGTGTAGGCAGGCAGTCAAGAGCGTGGGACATTGTAAGATAGCAGTTATATCGGTTTACATATCTGTATCAGCTGTATTAGCGGGGTAAAAGTGGCCTAGCCATTCATGTAGTACACATGTCCCCGAACACACTCTCCTCCCCTCCACTCAACATATCTTTTTATAAAACCGTACAGGAAATTTCAATTAAGTAACACAACAATCACAAGAGGAAGAAATTATTGTAATTCAACTTTGTCAAATTGAATAAAAAGAATGATTTTCTTCGTTTGACTCTATGTACAATATAATTTGAATTGTAATGTGATTATTTTCAATAAAAAATAATAAAGAATTTTAGGGCGATATATTATCCTAATATATGTAACTGAAAAACCAGTCTGGTTACAAGGAAACCGTTAGAGAATGATTAATAATGAAGGGAAAATTTTATCTAAATTGATAATCCCCAAACAAAAGAAATAATTAAATATTTTCCTTTGAATATTTCATGCTATTTTTTTAGGTGAGTAATTCGCTCTCTAACAGACACAGTTATTCGCAACTTTATTTTTACTTTATCCAAAAGATATGCTAGAATCTTGATAATGGCAAAATATGTTTTAGCATGAATGATTCTCACATTATTCCATGGATAAATACTTCATTATCTGCATAAAATTAATTTTAGTTCGGGGAAATTTTATAATTAGTTGTCCACCGGATACGTACACTAAGAAATCTCCGTGAACCTAACTGATTAAAAGCAAAGTTAAATATATATTTAGAAAATATTTAATTTAAGGAACATAAAAAGAAAAAAAAAACTTAATATTTCAGAACATTAATATAAATTTATGGGATAACCGTTAAAAGTAAGGAAGAGTTCAGAAAACTAAAATTGTAAAGTTTAGTGCGTTTGATAAAACATCACAGTTCTCAACTGTTTTTTTTTTTTTTTTTTTTTTTCAAAATTCTTATTCATTGCTTATGTCCAAGTTTGGTGAATACAACTTGTTCAAATACCCTTGAAATATGCCGTTCTCGAAAAATTCCTTAGATATCTTCTGGTTGACGAATATTTTTCTAATATTTACTTTCTTAAAATAAAGTATAAAAAACTATCAATATGTGACATATTATGTTTCAAAATACGTAGATATCTAATTACAATAAAAATAAGTCCGTTGCACAGTAGCTGCGCAATCTAAGCAATTTCCCCATTTTTTCATAGAACAAGCATATATATATATATATATATATATATATATAGAGAGAGAGAGAGAGAGAGAGAGAGAGAGAGAGAGAGAGTAATTGGGGAAATTTAATTTAATTTACACGCCATAGAAAATATTGAGCGTTAAGGGTATGGCCGCTAAAATTTGGTCTAGACTGGCCGAGAAGGAAGACTGGGGAAGCGCTGACCCGTCCCAGTTACAGTCGTCAATTTATTCCGCAATAAGCAATTTCCTAAAGTTTGTATAAAATATAAACATTATAGATTCCACCTATTAAATACTTAAAAAATTTTCATAAATAAATAACGATTAAAAGTTGTATACTCCATTGTATGGATCTTTACGATGTTACAATTGAGAAGCTAAAAAGAGAGCATCATGGCAATTAGGTAAGAAACAGGAATTAGGTGAAACTAAGTAAAATCCATTTACACCATCCTCAAAGACCCCATCCCCCTTCTTAACAGAACTAATGTCGTCTATAAAATTCCCTGTTCCATACCGAATTGCCAAGGTTCTTACATTGGACAAACAAAAAACCCGATTTCCCGAAGAATTAATAACCATTAAAATGACATAAAGAATTAACTAATAAAAATTGCCCTCACAAACATGTTTTTCATGAAGAACACACATTTGACTTCGAGAGCTTAACCATTTATTCCACTGAACCTAATGAACACAAGCGCCTTTTGTCTTGTGCCGTTCACATAAACTTACAACACTATCCAGTTAACGACAGAACGGACATAGAATAAATTTCTTCAACTTATTCATACATTTTCAACAATCTAAAAACCATTAGCCCTCCGTCTCAATAAACCTGTCAAACATTTTTCCCAGTTTCAAAGTTACCTATTCCCAATAAAACCCTTCCTTTTTCCTTTGTCCTTTTTATTGCACACCCCCTCCCCATTTTGAAAAAGACTTTCTAAAAATTATATTTCTTCTCAGTCATGGAAATGTGAACTTAGGGACAGGACATCCTCCCTCGTCTTCATGATAAGCAGATGTGGTAAATTACTGTTTTAATTTTATTCAATTATTTTTTTAATAAGTTGTTGTCTACATGTTTTTAAATTCTCTTACATAGCTTTCTACATTCATACTCTTGTTATCACATTACATTGTGGTAATTCTAAATATTGTCAATTATATTATACTCTCATGACATTGTATTTCTACAGCCCTGAAGATGGCTTACAATGTAAGCTGAAATGTTGGCAGATAATCTTTAAAAAAATTTACTTTTGTTAAATTTATATTTTTTTGGATCTACCTTGACCGAATCCCAACTAAAATTATCCAATAATAATATCTACGGTCAAAAAACTCTCCATTTGAATAATAATAAATGATGCACAAGAACTTTAACCTTAATTCCTCATACAAATTCATAATGTATCTTAATTCTTTAAATAACAGTCTTATTTTGAATGGTTTTTGATGTAGCAAAAAATGTAATTTATTTAAGTAAAGTTTCGTTCCTAGAATCTTATGAGTTATACGGAATTAAATAGAGAATGATCTTAGATTCCTCCGTTTTCTTTTATTTCTCTACTTGCACAAATGTTCTTGCTAATGTAGAAACATTAGTTTATAGACTTATGAATTCCCAACACTTAAAATACACCCGAAAATCCCAAACACAACCTAACATATCATCACTTTCTCTTATTTCTCAGAATAAAAGTAATTATTTCCAGAGAAAAGAGAATTTTAATGTATCTTTATAATCGTAACAAGATATTTTAATCAACAAATAAGCTTTGAGCTAGGTAAAACAGAGAGACCCAAGTTACCTTATATCAGATCTATATCTCTTAATTTTATTATTAAGATTCTGAACTAGTAGAACCTATGAAACGTATATATGACCTTATGTCATTATACAGAGGTTTTGTATTTATTAAAACAATATTTCTTTGTATTTAATCTACCTATGGTCTCAGTAGATAAAATTGATCTCTAGATTAGCCTAACTGGAAAATGATACACATTAATTTTATTAATTTTTAAAATTTAAAATTTATATTGATTGATTATCCGTTTTCTTAAAAGAAGTAAATAGGATTCAAGCAATTAAGAAAAAAAAAATTAAAGCAAAGAGCTTTCAAGGAATAAATTTATGGTTCAGAGAACATCGAGTTCCCTTGATTCACGTGTTTGTGTTTAAATTGTCCCTCAAAATGGTTTCATATTATTACTAATTGTAATTATATATACCCTATACAGTATACAGAAAGTTTATATATATATATATATATATATATATATATATATATATATATATATATATATATACATACACAAATATAAATTTAAAAGGGACTGATACCACAGGAATAATGAAATTAGAGAGTATCAAGTAATATACCNGGGTGGGGGCGGGAGTGGGGTGGGGAGTGAGAAAAAGAGGAAGGAGACAAAGAACCTAGCCCGAGTAGATATAGTACTGGTGGGGGAGGAGATAAGGAAGGTCCGGCGAAGCGAGAATCTCTAGATTAGTGAGGTATGGAGAGCGACGGAGTGAGCTCCTTAGTGGACAAGATGAAGGACTACTGCCCGCCAACAGACCAGAGACTCAACCCTCGGAGGATATGTTGTGAGTACCACTCGAGGGGAACCCCGCTGTATTTCCTAGGGCCAGGAGTCTCAGCTGGTACTCATACTGTACCGCGTAGAAAGTACTACTGCGCATCAGACTCCTTAAATCTCATAAAATAAATTAGGCCATCTCATCATTAAATATATTTCCAGGCTGGGGCGAAAATGATAGCAGCGATTGGCTTTTTATTGCGCATCCAAATCCACTTAGAGTGATCGAACAAAGTAAAAGGCTATGACGAACATGTTATATAATTTGTCATCTAACGGATATGTAAATTTTGAAAGATTAACAATTTGGGTGATAGCAATTTGATAAGAAAGTGTAACAGTTTTTATATGCATACACACACACATATATATGTGTGTAAGTGTATGGGTGTGTGTGTCCCAAAGTTAACGCAAGATTTGAATTTAATAGAAAACATAGTTTTTTATTGTATCATAAAATTCATAGGATAGCATTATTTATGGAATAAGACATGGGGTAAATGCCCTCCCCGGCTTTGCATGCACGTTCGCACGCATTTGTCGCAGGTTTCCATGACCATTTGCATTAATATGGCTGAATTTTTTTTGATGCAGCGTTGAATCTCCTCCTTTAATGCACGGGTGGTTTTGGGCATGTTGACATAGACATAACCAATTCTGGTAAACATTTAGATTCATTTGATCGTAGCTATAACTATTTAGGTATTTTAACTTTTGAAGTGTAAACGAAGTAAAAAACAAGTGGAGAGAATCTACAAAAAAAAAACTATTAAATTAATAAGTTTTGCTAAATAAATAACTTTATAGGTAATTCTACAGTCCAATACGAGTAAAAAGTAATATTTTCATAAACCTTAATACTCTTTGTTAAACTCTAATATTGCTTAAACATATTCAGAGTACATGTTAAACATTTAACTTCTGATTCCTGATAAACGATATTTTAGACAGCGCTCATAAATGTTTGCTTACTTGTGTTACTGCAAAACAAAGTAAAGGAAAAATAGTTTTCTACATCTCGTCAGTCTCATTCATAAATGTGTAGCTAATATATGAGATTGTGTAAGAGCACAACTCCTGATAAGTTAATGACCTCGGTAAAAGACATTACGTTAACTCACCAAGGTTGAAATCGGAATATTTGTTTCCCCTGGATCTTAGTACACTTCAATGACAAGTTGAAACAATCTAGGGGGGGAAAACATATCTTAAAAAAAAAAAAATAAAATCATGCCTTAAGTATTTGATATCTTCCAATACTGTGCTATTACACAAAAAAATAAAAAGTCGACGTTAATATATTTTTTTACAAGTATATTAAATTAAGAAATTAATTTTTTTTTAATATCTCACTTATCATTATTTCAGATCATGTAAGAAACTATTTGTTCTATTACAAAATTTTGTATTCTGGGTATAATGGCGGAAGGATAACGTACGTGTTCAATTTTCTCTACTTTGCTCAAACATGTACTTATTCTCTTTAATGCCTCTTTAATAGCTTGAAATTAAACACTCTTCTGGCAGTTTTTCAACATTTCCTTGACGAAATCTGCTACGAGTGCATACATACTTGAGAAGCTACAGTCATCGCTCCCTTGTGTTGCGAAATCAGCCTCTCTTTCTAAATTTTCATAATCCCCCCATTGCTTTTAAACACCGTTCACGTAACTCGAATTGATAGTTATACATATTTTGCGGTGATAGAGCATTCCTAAGCCATTAACATCGACCGATAAATTCATTTCTGCGTTCAACTGTTACTGTCTCCCGATAATTTTTGAGCGTCTCAGTATGGCCCTTAATAATTGAAAGAGTCGGCGACATTGCGAATTGTACTGTGGCGATGGGATCCGACAGAGTGTTACCTACACCCGCTCCTCTTCGGCGTAATGAACCACCTCGGGGTCTTCACTGATACGAAGTGGTCAAGTCCAAAGTCGGCTTCCCACATCTCGCACACTGGAACGGGCACATGTGCTCCGGGAATAAATAATGTTCGCTTTACTGGACAATTCTCCTTAAGACGGCTTTCTGGACATACTCGACCTCCGCCTGATGAGCCTTGCACTGAGGTAGCCGTGCCGCTGCGAGTAGAAGGTATCTCGCTCAGCATATTGTCTTTCGGGAGCTCAAACGCCACCTTTCATCAGCTCGTTATCTTTTTTTCTTCTGTCAGGCCTACTATGACCATTTCATATTTTAGCTTCTTCGTGAGCTGCACTTTTATTTTGGTTTCGAAAAAGGTCTATGAAACAAATAGCAGCTTATTTGGTTTTTTTTTTTTTTTTTTTTTTTTTTTTTTTAAGTACGCCCTATTACGTACTTTATTTTTCATAAATATATGATATTAGTATTCTTTCGTTGCACCCCTTTCATTTAACTTCCGTCCTAAATTACTCAAGTATCAATTACGAAGAAACATATTTATGGTTTTGTGGATTACAAATGAAATTACAATTTCTTAAAATTAATTGGTTAGAACTAACATGAAAGGCGCAAAATAATTGTATCAGGTCTCATTCAGATCTTATCAATGAGTACATTGATTTTCATGTCAAGGATCATGAAGAGGTCAAATTAGTTTTAAGAATTGATGTATTAGCGAAATCAAGCCTTACTGCCAGATATTAATTTTCCATAGATAAGAATAGAAATAGCCAGAAGTTTATTGATTAATAAATAGTAAGATAAAAGTTTTTCCCTTCCCTTTGCAGTTCCGGCGATTTTCCTTTATTGTAAACATTATAGTTTTCCTCCTTACTAAAGATTTTTAAAAGTTAATAAAAAGAGGAATATATCAGCCCTCCACTTGAATATTTCAGTTACAGAACTATTCACGAAAATTTAATTAAAATAATAATTTCTTATGAATGCACATATTAATCTACAATTTTTTTATTATAAAACTATTTATGTCGTAAAAGAATAAAATCGAACGATTGAAAGTGGAGTTTTACCTACAATGTTTAGTGGATTAAATATCGCATACAGTTTAAATTACTAAACCAGAAAATGGATGTGCAGCCTAAATATTTAAATTATAACTTCATCTTAAAAAATTTAGATAATTATTCGAATGATTTACTAAGGTTAAATAATGAGACTTAGAGATGAAACTTAAATCATTAATTTAACTGAACGTATTATCGGACGTATTTTAATATTAAAACAGGTCAAAATTTAAAACATTGCTTAGAAATAATAATAATAGTAGTGCGTTTGATTATATTCAATAAAGTAATTTTATTATGAATAGGAATGGAATATAATTCAATATTAAAAATTGTCATATACATGGCTGCTGTGTTTTTTTTTTAAAGCGCATTGTAAATGAATGCGTTTATACTTAGCTCCCACTCCTCCCAGCAATCTTTAATAGAACATTCAGTTACAACTGTTCAACACATCATGAGTGTTTATTCCGAACACAAGTAACTTGATCCGCCCCCCACCAAGGTCTACTTCAATCAACGTCAATCTGTATATAAGAGTACATTACTACCATATTAGACTGCCTCGAACTCATTCTGATCTTCTACATCACAAATTGCCTGAAAATACCAAAAAAAATAATTTCTTTTTCTTCAAAATTTTATAAAATACTGAAATATAATTCATTAATTCGTACAGAATGTGATATGGGTATTGTATATTACTATTCTTTACCCAAACCCATTACAAAAATGTGAATTCCACGTCAATACAAGAGGTGTTCACTGATTATGATTGTGATAGATTTTTAAAGCCCAGGCTCTTTATTTTTGGTATACTGGTCGAACCGCCCCACAATCTCTTTTTTTTTACTTCATTTCCTCTCTGTACCTTAGGGTGACCCTATACCAGCGGTACTTCCAATTTATATCTTTTTAAATTTTGAATCGCATCCATTTGGAGACCGAAATTCGGTGCGTCTTTCCGGCCACTTGAATATTAATCCGAAATGACTGCAACAATATAATTGGCAAATTCATTAGCGGAGTTAAGTATTTAGCAAAGGGTGGCCTGCGACTGGAACCCTCTTTCAACCGTATTTAGTACCTTTATATCCCTTCTTTGCCATCTTTCTTTTACGTTTTTATTTTAGTTTTTATATGGCGGGTATTCTGTGTCTGCAGCTCGATGATCGAATATAATGTTTGTTTTCATGCAGTTCATATTCTTCTTGGCTTGACAATTTCCTGCTTCACGGCCTCGCTTTCTTCAATATAACAATTGGTAATGAACTTGGCAATAGAGAATTTTTCGGCAGGGCCATAGCCGGCATGGCACTTGCTTAAACTTGTCACAGAAAGCTAGTCCCTGGTGTGTCATGAAGCCCAGTCCAATGAGACTTCCATCTGCGTGCTTCTCCTGTCTTACCCCTGGCCATACTTCAATCACCTAATGCACATCTTTTCCTCTTAGACCTGTAAAAATAATGGTTTAAATTCTTGTTTTGTCTTATGAAGACTAATTGCATTTACACCCCAAAAAATTATATAATTTTCTCCAGTTCTATACCACTCGAGACATGATAAACTATCATTGTGAGCAAATTTTAAATTGGCTTCAAGCTTTCGTATCCTATCAGATTCAATCAACCTATCCAAAAAACTGCACTTGTTGGTTTCTCAGGGTTAAAGGGGGGAAACTACAAAATATTTTATATGAATGCTTATTCAAAGCATTTTTTTCTTCAATCAGGGCTTTCTAATCTTCAGTGATTCACTAGTCACTCCAGGAATAAACGTGTCGCGTAATGTTTTAGCAGTTTTAGTGCCCCTAATTGTCCCTTCTGTCCTGCATTGTCTATATTCTAGATTATTTTCTATAAGTACCATACCAACCGTCTGTTTGCTAATATGTTTCGCCTGACAGTTTAAAAGACAATCCCGTAATTTTATAAATATTCTCGAATTCATTTCACGTACTTGATTGTTGTTAAAAAATTCACTATTAAAGTTTTAGGGGCACTTATATTTTCGGTCCGTAAAAGACATAATATTCTGAGCTGTTGTTTTGTTAAATTCTTCTAGGAGGGAGATACTGAAGGGCTGTGACGTCACTTATCGGACTGAAGTAGTTATGGCTGAGCTCAATCTCCTTGGCGTTATCTATTCCCGCTAAACCTCCAGATTTGTTTACACTCTGTTTTCATAATGGAGACCGTTCCAATCTCCTGCGTAGTACAAATGGATCAGAAATTTCATATCTTTCCATTTTCTTTTAGGTTTATTTCTGAACCTGTGAATATGAACAATTATATTTGTTTGTTTACTTACTAGTACTAGTAAATTACTTGAGCTAAGTGTAAAGCAGATATAAATGAAGCTAAAGTACAAGTGTCTCAGTTTTTTTATGCTTTATCATTATATTTTTGATAGCTAATTTATTACAAGGACTGTTGAGGCTTGGTCAATCAAGGACGTCGTGTCACTAAGATCACATTTTCATGACTGGAAAACAGTCAGGTCTTCATCATAGTCCTGAAGATAGCTTACAATGTAAGCCGAAACGTTGGCAAATAATCTTTAAAAAAATACACATTTTTTAAAATTTGTATTTTTTTTTTTATCTACCTTGACCGAACCCCGAAAAATCAACCTATACTGCAAGAATTAGTTTTAAAAAAACTTGAACGAAGCAAGACTTTTTCTGAATCTCATTTAACTTTTCAAAATAAGTTATTGCAAAATTCTAAAATATAAGGGAATGATATAAATTTAATTTCGTTTCAATTTCTAATTGTACAAGATTTCCTTTCTATCAATTACTTGAAAGTAGAAGTATTCAATTTACAAAAGTAATATCAATGATAAATTAGAGTAAATAATGTCACAAATTGAGATTGTAACCAGTGGTATTTCTTCAAATAATTCACTTATATCTTTCTAATCAACACGTGCACCTCTTGACACATGATTAAATGAAAATGTAAATAAATTTCGGTCTCTATAAAATATTTATTATCACATATATGGAACTCAATGTTAACAGAATATTGACAGGCTAGAGTCTGAACATCTCAACTTTGTAAATGAAAAAATATGGTAAATACTTATTTATTATAATTAATCACAAAAATATATTTTTGAAACTTACATAATCTATTACAAGTTTTTCCACAAACTCCAATGGGCGTTATTTACATTTATAAATAACTTTAGTTGTTCTGAAACATTTTGATAAACTATGATTCTTAATTGTATCTGTCATTATTACATTCTGACGTCTAATATCTATATTAATTAGTGATAATCCTATATTCCAAAAAAAAGCATATTACATACTGTATTTTTTACTGACATCATGATGACATTTTACATTCATATAGTTTAAGGGAATAAGTTCGTAAGTGGACCACCCTTAAGATACAATTATTAGTGTATAATATTAAATGGAATATATTATGTACATATAATTACTTTTACAATTATACATGTTAACATAAATAAAATTAACTACCCATTTGCATGAAAATAAAAGTAAATGTATTCTGAATCATGGACCTAATGGACTGACACGAGTAGATCCCTGAGTCTGGAACTGAGTGGGTACTATATCTAATTAAAATTATTAATAATAATAATTTTATATA
>KZ807862.1:239928-250823 GCA_000696205.2 Oncopeltus fasciatus | reverse complement strand
TATATATATATATGTACATAAATTTATTATTTATTTATAACATTCTGTTAATTTAAACATTTTGAAGTTTTATTACAGTAAAGAACAAATATAATTGATTTTTAACAATAACATTAAATGACAATCCCATGAGGATTCACTCCTCACCCCCAGGAAGTCACGGGGCCATCTTCGTTTGAGTCGACAGGGAGGGTTGTGGAGGTGGAGTTGTAGGACACGGTCTGTGCTTGCAGATTAGGCTGTTATGGCGGTTGGCACTGGAGAAGGGTGAAACGTGAGGAATTGAAGTCTTAAACGAAAGGGATATTAAAATCGTGTTGAAGGGAGGAATCAGATACGTAATAAGGAGTGTTAGCGATTATTCTTAGGGTTTTGGATTGAAAGGTCTGAATTCATTGGTTGTTGGAAGGCTTGGTGGCACCCAAGATTTCTAAACCGTATGTTCAGACATCACTTAATACCCGCAACCTTTTTTGTTGAAAATGTAAAAAAAAAATTAATAAAATAATAATTACATTTATTTAGTGTCACTTTCTGTGTTTATTCCTAGGCTTCTAGATAAATTAACGTAGATAATTCTCTCATGATGATCTACTAAATCCAGCCTCTACTTTTTTTTAAAATTATTTATTTGTTACATTCTGTAAGATAGTACATACATCTTGTAATTTGCTATATATTGCTCTGTGACTTTTAGCTACAATGACATGAAGCAGAGAACGGCCAGTGCCGCAACTCCAAGGAAAAAAGAAAAATGCCAATAAAATAAAGCAGAATAAACTAAAATATAAAAAAAATAACAATATAAAATAGAAAAAAATAAAAAAATAAAAAATTATCACTTTGTTGGGTAGAGGAGCCTGTCGACACCACACTCTGTTAATTTAGGCATTAAGGCCTAGGAGGTCACAAGGCCATCTTCGTTTTAGTCGTCGGGGTGGATCATAGGGGTTGGAGTCCGATGTCAGGGATAAGGCATATGTATTAGGGTGAAATCGGAATTTACTGTGGAGGAGCGTGAAGCGAGTGGAAATGAAGACTTGGACGAATGGGATATTAAAATTATGTAGGGTAGTGTTCAAGTAATAGTATGGAGCATTTGCAATAACTCGTAGGATTTTGGATTGGAAGGATTAAACACGTTAGATGTTGGAAGGCTTAGCGGCACCCAAGAGTTATGCACCGTATGTCCAGATTGGTCGTAAGTTATATAATATAATGTTTTATAGAGAACCAGTTTATTCTTTGTTGTGAGCTGTGAACGCCTGTTTATATGTCTGTATAAGAGTCCGTAGCGTCTGTTGAGTTCTTGTCATATGTTGGCTACAATTAAGTTGTGAGTCAAGATGGAACCCAAGGTAACGGAACCAAGGAGGGTTATAGGGATATTATTAAACGTGAAATTATTGGGAGAATCTTTTCTTAGTTGAAACTTTACCTGTACGCATTTGGACTCATTTGTCTTAATTCTCCATTTGCTACACCAGTGCTGAATGACACCTAGATGGTTTTGTAAAATATTGAAAGCGGTTTTAGGATCAGGATGGGAAGTGAGGATCGCTTTGTGATCTGCAAATAGGGCCAGTAGGGTATTAGGATGAGTGGGGATGTCCGCAGTGTAAAGGGTAAAAAGGATAGGTCCAAGCACACTGCCCTGTGGAACGCCCGCTTTCACAGGGAAGTGTTCGGAGTAATCTGATCCTTGCCTGATCCTAAAGAAAGATCGAGAGAGATATGATTTAAGGATGCCATACTCGGTCAAATGCTTGACTGACGTCCAAGAATGCACCAGGACAGAATTAATTTCGCTCGAGGGAAGAGGAAATGTAATCTACAACGCGAAACACCTTCTGGACGGTAGAATGCTGGGAACGGAAGCCAAACTGATGATTGGGAAGGATATTTGAGGAATTTATGATAGGCATCATTCGTTTCAGAAGACCTTTCTCAAATACCTTGGACATTAAAGGAAGAAGGCTGATTGGTCGATAGGATGATGTATTGTGAGCAGGTTTACCGGGTTTGAAAACAGGATTATTTCAGAGAATTTCCAGACGTGTGGAAAGTCGGTGGTTCGAAGGACACTATTATATAGGTATGTCAGGAAAATAATTGCTTCTTGGGGTAGGTTTCGAAGTATTAATCCGATGATTAAATCATAGCCGGGTGCTTTGCGTTTAGGCAGATGGTTAATAATATACTTGACCTCAGATCGTGTTACTGCCCTAATCGGCAAGGACATTGGTAATGGTGTGTCCAGTGACTCCTCAACCTCTGCATTATTTGGACAAACTGTTAGGATCTGGATGAGGAGTAAATGTTTGTCTTAGATGCCGAGTAAACATTTGGGCCTTGTGCATCTTCTCGACGCAAGGGAGTAGAAGGTTCATGGCGTTATAGAATTCTGCGAGTTGCAGTCCAGAGGGATTCGTCTGCTGCTGTGAGGATTGACAGGTAGGCATTAAAAGCCTTATTTCGTAAATCACCTAGTTTTTGTTTTACGAACCGGGATAGCTGGTTGAACTTCCTACGGTCTGAGGGATGCCTGAACCTGTGAAACAGGGCTCGGGCTTCACGCTTTGCCAATATAAGGTTTTTAATTGAATCGGGGCTCTGGGGAATATGTAATTGACTGGGTGCAGTTGGATTTTGAGTATGCCTCCTAGAGACACTGCTGACAGTAAAGAACTGGACACCAACATCCAGCTCTTCAGGAGTTTTCAAGGAGACTCCGAGGTCTCCTTGAAAGAGAAGCGACTCTTCTAGTAGAGTTTGAAAAATGGCCAGTCAATGGGACTATTTATTAGTGATGGTGGAAATTGTCTAGGGATGGGTGTGAGTGACAATATCCGGGGGACAGGGCTATGGTCAGAGGAAAGATCATTTAACGTAGTTACGGAGTGGTAGAAAGGAATAAGATTATTACAAATGAAAAAATCAAGGATATCAGAAAGACGGTTAACATCAGTGAGCCAGCAGGTAGGGGAGAAGGGACATAAAGTAGAGAAATTGTGAGAGGAAATAACATAACAGAGCACGGTCTCGGGTGTTGGTCGCTCTCGTGCCCCACTGCAGGTGTTTCGCATTATAGTATCCGCCAGAGAGGTAACGGGGACCTAAAGTGCTCTTGAAATTGGCTTGAGGTAACAGGTTTGTTAGGTGGGCAATACACTGCAGAAAGGGTAATTGGAGAAGTGATAGTATGGATAGAAACTGAAATGTCTGTGAAGGAAAGCGCGAATGAGGGGCGCAGTTCTACCATGAGCTCGTCCGTCTGGGTGATCAGTTCGATAAGTTGTGTACCCTGGTATGTAGAGTTTTTTATTTTTAGTTAGTCGTGTTTCGGTAAGTAATAGTACATCTATACCGTTATCTTCTAGTGTTAGCTTGAGTTCGTTTGTGCGTGTTTGGATGTCGTTAGCATTCCAAAGGAAGACGAAGAAGGATTGGAAGGACTCATTTTAAGATAGATGAGGAAGTCAGTTTATCCAGTGCTGTTGTCAGTAGGGTTATAAGAGCGGTAAGGGGGGCGCGGAAATCGGAGAAGAAGGAATGGAGCATGGCTTGGAAATCAAAGAAAGCTGGTGATGGAGGAACATGGGAGATGGCAGGTCGCTCCCTCCTGGGTGGCTGACGTTGAGGAAGGGGCGCTTTTTGTCTGGGTTGGTCCACCTGTGGCTTTTGAATCTGAAGTTGGTGTCTGCCCCTTGACAAAGTCTTATCCTGGATTTTGGCACTTGGTTGGTCGATTGTGGGGTCGCTACCTGTCCATTTAGTGCGGCTCTGTAGGAGATTCGAGACTGGATGGTCCTTGAAGTGGGGCGTGGGTGCCTGGTTGGAGATTGTTGTGTTGGCACCTGAGGTTCATTACCCTCTGCTTGACCTTATTGTATATATCACATCCCCTGTAGCTAGCAGGGTGGCTTTTTACGCAGAGGGCACAGGTCGCTGGTTCCTCCCTCCTCTTTTAGCAGACAGTACTGTAGTGTGTGCTACCACATTTTACGTACCGAGGGTTGTAGTTACAGCCAAACTTAGTATGCCCAAATTGCTGGCAGTTATGGAACTGAACTACTTCCCTTTTTACGTAGTGCTTTTCAATTTTTGTGTGGCATAGTGATGGAATTCTGTAATGTCTTGTACGTTGGGTGTTTTTTCGACATCTACAAAAAAGACTGTTAGTGGTACCTTGTCAATTCCTCAAAACATTCTTAACGTACTCCAGGGCTTAATACGTTAAGAATATTTTTTACTACAAACCCTAAGTCAGTTAGTTCTTCCTTGTAGTGTGGTGGAGATTTCTAATGACTACTCGTAAAGTCCGTTCTTCTTGTAGTTGGTAAGTATGGAACTGGGCGCTTACCGATTTCAGGTAGCTCCAATACGTATCTGATCCTATATGAATCTGGGTTTATTTTTGTAACTGCCTTTCGACTGATACATGTGTATTTCCCTTGGCCTACTTCTCTCATCCAACTGTCTACACATCAGTTTGCTAAGTTTGCTGTTTTTCACAAATATTGGAGGGAGCTTTGGTATTCGCTATGGAGTTTCTGAGGTCTCCATGTTCCCTTTATTAGAGAGAACGTTAAATGGGTTCGCAGTAAAAAATGGCGATGTTTCCGTGTGCTGTGTTGTTGTATTCTGGGCGGTTTCTGAGGTTGGGACTGTTGGTGGTGATGGAGATCTATTCCTGGTAGAGGGTTGGGTATTTTCATTGTTTTCAGTAGTATTTTCACCCATGTTGGTGGCTGATGATGACTTCGCGACTCTATCTTTTTTGTTCTCGTGTTCGGGGTTTTTTTTGGGCGCTTTCCTTTCATCGTTAATATTTTATGGTGAAAAGCGCCGTTTATTTGGTAAAAGTTAAATAAAAATATTGAGGAAACAGTAAATATAAATATTTACTGCTCCTTATCTCTAAGCTGGGGGCCTCCTTTTGTTAACGATAAGCCGGGTAGCCTGAGCTGCTACCGAGCTGGAGGTGGAGGGGAGCGCGCCTGCCCGAGCACGTCTGGCCTCTCCTCGATATTAAAAGAAAAAAAAATTGAGTATTTCACTCACTTGGTGCGGAACTGTTCGTCGGCGAAATCCCTCGAAACTTCGTTACACTTTTCGCGCTTGCTACATCTTGAATCGTGACCAGTTTGATGACAAACAAAACACTAAAAACAACTTCAAGAGAAACAATTGCAGAGAGCTAACAATAAACGCCCTCTCTCTTCAATGGAATCGAACTCCCCAGCCTCTACTATATTTCTTCTTTTGGCTTCAGCCCTTAGAGACTCAATAGATTCGTGTACGCACCAGTTGACTGATCAACGATATGTTTACAGTGATTGTCAGTAAAACAGTTTGAACTCGAATATTCGAATATTTTTACTATATAAATGGATAATAATGGGGGAGGTCTGCTGTCCTGCTTACACAAAAAGTAGGGATACTTTGTGTATCCACGTTGTTGACCAAGTAGAAAGCAGACCATTTTAAGTTCAACACAAATGATCCATTGGTGCATGTGATATTGCAACAGAATTTTTCTCGTAAACAAACTGAATGACCAATTAGAACTGAATCAAATAAATTTCTGTTGTGGAGGAGAACACACTTTGAGCTATCTATATACAGTCGCCAGTCAGTTACGTTATAGTTTGAAATTTCCAATTTTTTCATTAAACCACTTACATGATGGCAAAACACAAATCCACCATCACGTTGAAAGCATTGCAGAAATGCCCTTTCTCGTGTTCGAAAATAGGATACTTTGGCTCCCTTTTAAAGCAAGTTTTTCTCATTGAGTCGTGATGCTAAGAGCTCTGAAGCTTCTTTGGATAGTCCCAAATCTCGTACCAAATCATTTAGCTGTTGTTGTTCGAATCCCTTACGTACGGAGTCATCTTCAATATCTAAATCTTCATTGTTGGAGTCGCTTTCATCTGCACCATATCCATATTCCCCTTCTTCCAAAGAGGGAAATTCATTGAAAACTGGCACGGGGACTTCGGCTGAATGCGGTACTGGGCTTATAGCTGACGGTAAACTGGGATACTCTATTTTACATTTCTTTTTCTTGCTATATCCCGATATTTTCACTGTACAAAAGTAACAATCACTTAAATGATCTTTGGGCTCGCACCAAATCATAGGTATACCAAATGGAAGCATAGCACGCGTTCCCTTGGCCCACATCCGTAAACCCTCAACACACTGTTTAAACACTTTATGAGGTGCCCATGCTTTATCTTGATCATCAAGTTTCACTTTAACATAGGCAAAATATGCTTGTCTGAGAAATGTACTGTTTGTCCTTTGACTGGGAACGGTAAAACTGCCACATATATAACAAAACGAATCCGGGCTGTTTTCGCACTTTCGAGGTGTAGGAGCAGAGGTAACCACAAGGAAACGTTTCAGTTCAAACACACTATGTAGTTCTGCACACTTCCGTAACGAAATATTAAATACTGCTTACCGACACACATCGTTTCACCAAAGTATAACACACGTAACTAAACAGGTAGGTTTATGCGCCCCGCCCACATAGAAAACGTTTTAAAACCAGCAAGCCTAATTTTATATAAAACAGCTAAAAAAACCAACTCTACAAAAATTGAGTTTCAAATTGTTCCCCAGTGTAATATCTACGGTCAAAAAAACTCTCCATTCTCCCTTAAATAATTTTCTCAATTAGTAGTAATTTCCGCAGACATGCATAATTCCTTTGGCAAAATAAGTTGGTTATATACTTCTTATTGGAAGTATAAATTGTCGTTATTTCCGTATTTAAAGAAGTTTTAAACAAGTAAACCACTTGTCTTTTCAAATGGCAGTATCCAAACAACAACTTGCATTGCTACCTCGCCATCTGTAAACATACTCTCTCTTATATAATTGCATAATCTGAACACTCCGTTCTTGTTTTTCCTTGTGGAGCAGGCCTTTTCTAGAAGAAAATTAGTGTTAATTGTTTTACCTTTAAAATCGTTGTATACAAAACATATACGAAACTATTCATATTTGTTTATTGTAGTCCGTAAATTTCCACAATTGCTAATAAAAAAAGGCTACATATCTGAAAGTCTTTGGAGTATCTTTGAGAAAATTCAGGTAAAATGTATAAGTAAAAATGTATACGAAATTGAATGCAGTATTTTCCACATTTGCACTGGTTTATCAGCTAAACGGTTATCTCTCTTTTTTTTGTTTTTGTTTTGTTTTTTGTTTTACAGTTAAAAATTATGTAAAAACCTTTTTTTTCTTCTTCTTTTTTTCTCAAAGATATGTGACTGAGCATGAATCGGTCATTGTATAGTAAATATTTGATGGGGCTCACAACAAGCATATAAGTCAGGAGTAAATAATAATAAATTTAATGGGAACTATTACTATTTGTATTTATTAAATTACATTTAAATTGATTCCTTAATCATTTAAAAATTAATAAAGAAGTAATTAATAAATTGATTCTAACTTCAGTAGTACGCCTAAGTAGGAAAACTGTTAGTAATAAATATTAAAGTATCAAATTATGCAATAAATGTGTGGTATTACGCAATATCTTCATGTGAACAATAACATCATTTTATCTGTATTACAAATATAAAATATTGAGGCAAATACATCATAAGAAATAGTAAAGCGAGGTCAGAAATGTACGGTTTATCACTGGGAATTAATTAATTCTGTATGTATTAATGCTTTTGAATAAAAGCCAACTTAAAGGCACAAAAATTGGAACGTAGTGTAATATTTGAAAACTGCATGTTTTAATTCAGTTACTTTTTATATAGCAAAAAGTAGTTGTTTTAATGGAAATAAAGTTAGTTTATTTTGGTTGTTAATCCCACTGCTTCATTACTAGAATATGTAATAGCGAATTATTTGTATTAAATTAAAAAAATCATTGTGTAATATATAGTGTAAATAAATAAAGCCTTGCTAATCAATTTTCCTGAACGAAGTCAACGTAAATTATAAAAAACATAATGAAAAAGTGCAAGGTGATTAACTAGTATTTTCTTTTTAAAACTACTAAACTTGAAAAGTTTTATTAAATCCATTTGTTATATATTACATTAAACACGTGGTTCTGACATTCTATTATTGTCTTCTAATTGTTTATTGAATGCAGAGTGGATTTCAGAATTTATTTTTGTATAACTATTTAACTGAAAACAAAACCCACTATTAATTTGAAAAACAAAATTGCACATGGGAACATTCCTTGTTTTATATTTTTCAAACATTTACCGCCTTTTAATCAAAACAAGTATTGACATGTGTAGGTCACATCCATTGCTTCTAAGTTCGGTTTGACTTTTTGAATAAGTTTCTTTTGTAAAAGTATAAATAGGTTTTCAGGCAACTTTAAATAGAACATACGTCATAGTATTTTTATTTGCGACTAAAAAATAAATATTTCAATCGAAAATAAGTTGTTATAAAAGTAGTTCAAATAATTTGAAAAACGATGGTGTGGGGGAGGTCATACAAGAATTAATGGCATAACACACTGCGACACTAAAGTTACCAGTAATAACATCTTCCATGTGGGTCAAAGATAGGGAAAGAAATATTAGATTAAATAAAGGTTTGTAAATTATATTATAACTTTTATATGGAATGTATCTATAAACCTTAGTACAACTCAGAAGGTGAAATCACAAAAGCGAAAACCTTATGTAATATATCAGTCTATTCAACCCCAGCTCAGTGATTCAGACAATAACAAAATTTGAATTGAACTTAAAAATCAATAGCTTGTTGGCACACACAACATGCAAATGATATTCACAGAAAAGATAAACCGCTTTTATTATAGATAATACGTAGGCTAAAAGATTAATTGCATCCCCCTTTTGAAAGCTTACCCGTTATATATTTTAAATAATTTAAGGAAAAGATCATATTAATTCAAACTATCATATTTTTATTACAGTTATCTTTGGACTGGCTTCTCTACTTTTAGCTTTCATTGCAGGCACAACTGTTATGTGGTTTACAGATATATACTACGAAGAAATTATAAACGTAAGTAATAATTTAGAACCAATTCTTCAAATATCAATTCTATGAAGTACTAATCAAATGAATAATTTACATAACAATAAATAATTTTATTATAATAATCTAATAATGACAACTTAAAACTAGTATATAACTTTATATATTTTGAAGAAATTTATTGGTTATCCTAATAAACTAATTTAATGATAAAAAAAAATAAGCAACAGTAATAATTCGATACTGAAATCGTATGCCTCCCATTAGGTATCCACTGAGGGCGTTACCTTTCTTCATTTTTTACTTCCTCCTAAAATCATCCACCTATTTTCCAAAATCATCTCAACAAGGTGAGGGACTTATAATATATTATATGTTACAAAACGAAAGTACTCTTCTGGCCAGCAAAAGAGAAGAATAAATTTATTAAAGATATTTGAGAGTGGTGTCGTTGGTCACCTTCTCTCCTCGTGAGATTGATATTGTGTGTCATTTTTTTTTCTCTAATTCATTGTGGTGATCAAATTACAACATTTTTTAATTTAACAGAATGTAATAAATAAATAAAAGTTAAAAAAAAAATTAAAGATATTATTATAGATTTTTCTATTGCATCTTCGATTACATCTTATTCAATTTTAATTCTCGTTAGAATGAGTTGCTATTACGCAAACAAATATATATATATGTGCAGTTTTCAACTTCAACGATGCACAACCTTTTCTCTGTATAAACTCTCGGAAGCTGAAAGCTACGGAGACAATGCCTCCTTTATCCTTCCCATAAGTTAAGTCCCTAGCTTCAATATCGACAATAATTAATTTTGAATTAGAACTAATGTCTTTCAGCCGCACTACATGTAAGAAGTTTCTTTTAATGGTTCATCAGATTTTAATGGAATAAAGGATTAAGGTTCTTTCTGTACAACGATGTGCCTAACTTCACGTGAGCTTAATTCATTAAATTTATTATAAAGTTTTCTTTTTTTTTTTTTTTTTTTTTTATAATGAAGCCTCCCTTTCAATCGATTCGAGTCCTGGAGAGAGGGGCTATGTACAGGTTGCCAGCCAATTCTAACCACCCTTGGCTTAGGATAAGCTTTTATTTATTTTCATGTATAAATAAAGGATTTACCTGGGCGAGATTTGAACCCGCAGCGTCAGGATTGCTAAATCCGTGCTACCCTGGCGCCTTTTATTGTGCGGTTAAATTACCTACTAAAAGTTAAAAATTGCTCGAATAGATAAAGGTTAGACCTGTCATCCATTTGGGGTTTGTTTCATTTTGACAAACCTCTATTTATTTCGTCCAACCTACATTTTAGAGGTAGTTTCTTGGGGACATTCCTCGAACGATTATCCTGTGAAATGCGTTTGTTTTCCAATTCATCTGGGTTATTAACTCTTAGATTATTAGCATTGTGCAAGTTTTTATTGAATAACAGGTGAATTGTAATGGTTATAGGTTCAGAACGATTATTTTTATTATTAGATATCATGTAGAGTGACAGTTCAAATGCAAAATAACTCCTTGGGGCCAAATTATCATTTGTTTCTACATCCAAGATAGTATAGTGATATTTAAATTTAAAATAAAAGACGAAGAAATATTAGATTTAAAAATAGTAGTTCTTGATTAAAATAATTATTAAAAAATATTTTCTTATGAATAGCAAAATCTGTATTAATTGGTAAATTATACTTAAAAATCGACATGTGTATCCTTCTTTTTCGGTTTGTATTTTGGTATTCGCAAATTAGTTTACCGGATACAATATTTTATTAGCAACCTTCTTTTATTGGACTAGACTTATACATATTGTACAACATTATTAGACCAAAATCCTTTATAACGAACTAGATTTATATAGGTATTAGGATGAGTGGGGATGT
>KZ807862.1:202363-221312 GCA_000696205.2 Oncopeltus fasciatus | reverse complement strand
ATAAATATATTATTTATAAGATTGTTCATTCATTAAGACTTATTTGCATTCCTAAATGGATTTTATAAATGCACAAATGATATTTTAAACACTTACATTTAATTCTTAAAATACCCAATAAGAGTACATTTTGAAAATGCTCATATAAGTAAATGTAAAATGTAAAAATTTGTTTAAAAGAATTGCTATATGCTATTTTTTTTTTAGCGGTCTGCAGAGAGTGATGAAACAATTACAGTTAGAACTGGAACTAATGATGTGGAAAGAATTGGCATAGTAACAGAGGTAAATGGAATGGACAGATTAACTGTATGGTCTGATGATGAATGTAATAGGATCGATGGAAGTGATGGTGCTTTTTTTCCAAGGCACTCAATCAATGAGAGTGCTACTCTATATTTATTTCACAAAAGTATATGCCGGAGAATGCCATTTGTGTACCAAAAAGAAGTACAGGTAAGCTTTTAACCAAAAACTCATATTTTGAAGTAAATGTATTTGTCAGCCTAAGTTGGCTCGAAGCCTTGAGTCATGTGTTATAAAATTATATATTAGAGCAGTTCTATAAAAACAAGAAACAAAATAGAATGTAGACTAAAGTTAACACTGCTTAGTATACTCCCTGCACAAGTTATTACTCAATACAATATTTTGATTTAGAAAAAAAAATTGTTAACAGCAATTTAATTAATTCCACTCAAGCAGATTCTGGCCTGAGATGGCAAACAGTGCACTTTGGCTCTGTATTATATCACTAATTTAAAGGTACAACGTGATAGTTTTCGTTAGATTTTTGGCACAGAGTTAAATTAAGTGATCTTCACAAGTTTTTTAATTTTGTGTATGACTTCTTGCACCAGGAGTTTGTATAGCAAAGTATTATAAGTAGCAGAACAAGCGGATTTATCAGAGGTTGCAACGGATCAGTGAGTAATCTGTTGAGTATTATTCCTTCCCTATAGCTCTCCCCTCTGCCTTATAGACATGCCCAGCCCACTTCTTGTCTAGTCAGCTGTTTATCTGAGCCTACTAAATAAATATAAAACCAATAGTATAGTGTTGAGTATGTAAACATGCTATTACTAAGGATGACAAGAGCCTGTGTCACCTGCAAATTAATTGGCCACGACATGTATTGATGTATTGATGACTCAGATATTAAGCCTCAGAGGACACAAAGAAAAGGCTGGGGCATGTGGTAAATGTAAGAAAACTAGGAAGACCTCACCAGTGAGATCTACCCAGAAGGGTGATCTATTTACATTTATTCAGGAGGCGATGAGGGCTCTTTCGATGGGTGAGATAAAGAGTAGTGGTACTAATGAGCTGAGAGAGTTTAAAGTCTCTTAAAAAAAACAATGACAAAGCTTTTGAAAATGCTAAGCTTCTTAACAGCCTAGAGAATCAGTTAAAAGTGCAGACTAAAATTTTCAAGCAACTTGGGCTTCAAAATAAGACATTGAAGTAGAGGGTGACGAAACTGGAGGTGAGTGTGCATTACCCCCAACAAGAGTTACTCTCCAGATCTGTTGAAGTTCGAGGGATACCAGTGCAACCCTCAATGAAAACATTGTTCCCTTTGAACCCGCCCATCACACTTGAACTGTTGACATTTGGCTGGGCCTATATATTATAGACTCAAAAAATAACCTTTTACCTTTTTCACAGAATCCCATCTCATTTCTTTCCCAGCATGATTTAATCCTCAAATCCTATAACATGTTTACTTACTTTCATAAGTTAGAAAACCTTATCTTTGAGAATCTTGAAGCAGACCTTGATTGCCTCAACTGGAGCCCAATTTTTTCCTCTCTTTCGACCAAACAAAATATAGAGATCCTATCCAATTATATTCTGCTTGAGCGATGAGATGCAAGATCTCAGCAGAAGGCGGGAGGCAGCCTGGAGGCGGGCTAGACATACTGGTCACCCTGAGGATTATACAGTCTAGAGGCTTGCTTGCTTTACTGCCTTGAGGTGTTTTTCTCTGCTACTGACCCAACATACTGGTTGAACCTCCTCAGAAGCCTTTTCTTGTGCCAACCATCTCTCAATATTCCTCATTTCCCTGGGTCTCCTGATGACTTTTAACTCTCATTTTACTTCCTTCTCTCTGTCTCAAAGTTCTCCTTATTCTATTTTCTTACTAAGCTCCTCTGATTTTGACATAAACAATTTCTTTTTCTCTGACATTACTTCAGAAAATCTGTAAGCAATGATATGAAGGTAGAATGAACTAATGAGTTAGCTGCAATCACATTCCTATAAAACTCCTCAAGGCCACCCTCCCCAGTATCTTTCTTATCCCCCTGCGCATATACAACTTTTCCCTTCAGAACTCTGCCTTTCTTAGTTTCTGGATACAAACAATAGTTAAACCTTTAAACAAAATTCCAAATCCCTCTTCCTTTGATGATTTCCATCTCATATCTATTCTCTCAAAAACCCTTTGAAAAGTTAGTAGAGAACAAATTTCTTCTTTCCTGGAAAATTCAAAGCTTCTTGATTCTTTCCAATCCGGTTTTCACCCTGGCTTCTCTATACAGACCGCTTTTCTGAAAATAATCTCTGACTTCCAAGCTGCAATTGATCAAAGAAAAATCAATATTCTTATACTCCTTGTTTTTACAATAGCTTTTAATATGATTAATCACTCCCATCTACTTTCTAATCTTAAGTATCTTTATTTCTTTCTCTTGCCCTATTTTTGGTTTCATTCATTCCTGTCAGACCGATCCCAAATAGTTTCTATCCCTTACGCCCCTTTATCTTCCCCACTTCCTCTCACATCTGGTGTTCTGCCTATATTAATGATCTCCACCTTTCCATTAGATACTGTTTCTATCGCATTTACACTGGTGATACTAATTTACCTGACCTTCCCTAAAAATTCAAGAAGACCTAAATTCAATATGCTCTTTGGCTTGGACAAACAGCTTTCTCTGAATGTCGATGAATCTAAGGCTATTCTATTTAGGTCTAGATCCTTGCCTAAATCACTTCCTCCTATTCCTTCCTTCAAGATCTCCTAGTCAGCTCCTGCCTCATAAAATTTGTAGTCTCTTTGTGTCCTCACTCATATTCCCCCATTTTGACTATGGTTGTGCAGTTTATGAGGGCCTCACCATATAGCTAGAGGATAGTTTTGAGTTTTTTTGTTTTTTCTTGCGTTGCATTCATTTTCTTTTTGAACACCTATTTTTATTTCCACATATATATTTGTAATACTCTTTCTGCTATTTCCTTACTGTACAATGAGTTGTAAATAGTATCATTGTTAAGTTGAAAATATTTTATTAGTTTATTGTTTATTTGTACTTGTTATTTTTATTATTGTAATTTGGTCACAATCAGCCGAACTGTCAGCTGAGACCTATTTGTTATTCAAGGGGACTTAAGTCCCAGAATAACGCTTCTTTTTCTTTCTTTCTTTCATTTCTAATCTCTGTAATTTACAACTTGATAGAAACTCATATAAAGATCAACTGTTCCAAAATCTATAAGTAAATCTGTAATGTTAAGGAGAAGAAATGAATGTTACACTTTTTCATTTAGCTTATGATAGTTGATGACTTTGCCATCTTTGTTTACTGATTGATGAAGTTTCTTTGGTACATCGATAGATGGCTGTTCCAGGAGGAAATGGATTGTTGAATGATTCCTTTTTCAACATATCTTGTCTTTTTTACTGAACTTCTCTGGTATTTAAGATTTATTGTAAAGAGTATTTTGTCCTTGGTTTTAGTCTCATATTATTAATCTGGTTCATGAAAGTAAGTGGCATTCGTTCGAAATATGTACAAGTATTCTTAAACTAATTTAATGGCCTGTTTATTTTCTTTTTGGTTCACTCCTGAGGTTTGTGGGGTTAAATTATTCTGTCATAGTTATAGTAATTTAAGTTTGCTTTGCATATACTAGAATTTTTTTTTCTTATTTAAAGTTGTATATTTTTATTGTTTGGCTAAAATAAGGGTTTTAAATTACAGTAAGGAAATAGTTTATAAATAGTTAATTTAAATTACAGTTACAAAATAGTTTATTTACAGTTCAATGGTGTTAATAGAGCATATTTTTTTCTTGTTTATTAAGAATTCTAGAATCTCAAGATTATATATAAGATAATAGAAGATATTTATATTAGTATTTTGCAATTATTATGTTAATGAAAAAAGTTAATATCATGGTGGGATTCCTTTTCACAATTTCTAATCACTAATTTGTTTCCAATCCCATATTTAAGCTTTGCTCTTCTGGGAGGCAAGGATACCTCGGGAAAGAAGTTTCAGATTTGGCTGGATTGAAGCCCACTTAATGCAGAAGTTAGCACGTCTGGCTAGGGATTAGACAATGTGGGTTCAAATCATGTCATGGCATAGCTTTTTTCTTTAAAATAATAATAGTTAAATATTAATGTAAATATTNTTTCAGTCCAGAAGAAACCATCACATGATGTGCGAAAGCTCGGTAACTATCAACAACTTGACACGGTCCAACCCGGAAGAAGAAACGGGAAATACATACATTAACTATCAATTATTATAAATTAATTTAAAGTTATCTATACCTAAGATGATATAAAAATACTTATGGAAATTGAATAGGTGGAATTTCAGTTCAGGATTGCTAAGGTTGAACACATACAAAAATGAGTGAATGTACTGAAAATATGTGTTACATTTTTCATGAGCATTAGCATTTGAAAAAATGTATCTTAAACTGTTTTGAAGAATTTAAATGCTAATTAAATGGTTTATAAAACTTTCAGAGTTACCACAGGCTATTAGTATTTTCAGGTTTAGGTATATTATATAAAATAACTGTTTTTGTAATTTATTAGTTTCATTAGTTAGTTGTTGTGGGCGGAAGCTGGTGTCCTCTTCTTTGTATTGTGCTCTCCAACTTCATTTATTTATTTGCGGTTGGTAAATAATTTTTATTTTTGACATTTTGTGGCCTAGTAATGTACTGAAAATGGCCTAGTAATGTCTTTAACACTAAATGAAGTAGACATAGCAATTTGAGAGTAATGCTTTCAGTCAGTGAAGTATCTATTAATACCATTGGTTTGTTGAGTTTGATTTCCTAAGTTTCATGGGGTAAACTAATTTTGTCTAAATGAACTAGCCTAGCTGTTGGGCTTTATGGATGTTGCTTTGAAATTTATCTTCAGAGAGAGTCTGTATTAAATTATTTTGGTGTTCCATTAATGTTTGTGAATAAAAATTCATCCCAAATCGCTAGTCTTTGGTGAGCTTGGATAATGCGAGTTCTAGAGAATCTGAGTTATTTTCTTAACTTTGAGCCTACTAGTTCTTTTAAACCTTTCAATACAACTAGGAGAGCTATGTCCCTACAGTATTTCATTGTGGCTCTAAAAACTATGCCTATGGTTTGAATTCTAAGGCAATAGTCAATTTAAAAGTTGTATTGACTTTCTATAGAAAAGAAAACAGGATTTACTGGGACCCTGTTTCTGTTTGACAATTTTTCACTATAGTATGTAACAGTCACATTTTTTATTGTAGGCAAATAATAATAAATAAATATAGACTTAATTGCATGGATGCAATTGAACTCAGCTTGAGCAATGAGCGGAAACTGATTTGGTTGCTTTGCCTTTTATTTTAGCTAGAACCCAGTTAATTAAATACTGTTTTGAAACTTGTCTGGATTAATTGTTTTTTAAAATCTATTATTTAATTTTTCTTAAATATTGAAAACCTTCCATAGTTTGAGTGGTTCATTTGAAGTCAGGGAAAAAAAGAGCCATGCGTTTGTTGTGTAATTTGTCTTCAGAGAGAGTCTGTATTAGATTATGTCTGTGTTCCATTTATGTTAGTGGTCCTTTTGTTGTCCCTTCTTAAGACACTTGTCTTTGTAGCTGTTGTGGTTCATTAAGTATGGGTGGGCTCATAGTAGCCTGTCATGTAACATCTACAATGTGTGATCAAAATAAAACAAAACTCAAAATCATTAATTTAGATGTCTTAAAATAAATTAAATGTAATTATTTTTAGTTTAATTTAAAAAATAAATAGNTTTCATGGCGGCAGGGAAGATCTACCTCCTCGCGGGGGCAAGCCTATATCCGGGGGCGGCAAGTGAACTATGAAAGGGGCAATGCAGATAAGATACGGGCGAGGCCTCGAGAGCCGAGGACCACCTGAGCCGACCGATCTGCAGGCAGATAGGAGAGATAGTCTCGTGGCAGGAGATTGGCACGTGTTGGTTGTACCGAGACGCTTGGGGCTTATAGGGAATGACAAACCCTGCGTTCCTCCCCCTCCTCCCTACGTCCTCAGAGATATCTTCCCTCTTCCAGATTCCATTCCTACAGCTACGTTCAATTTTTATACGTAACTCCTAAAGCTTTACATTTTTACTTTATATATATATACTGCTCAGTCACTCTTGTCTCTGCACTGAAGAAGGGCAAGAAATCTCCCCAAAAATTTTATTCATTGTAATTTTTTCTTTTGTGTCTTCACTATACCCTTTCTCCCACTTTTTCTTGTTTTTTTAGATTTATCGCAGCCGTGGGCCATTGTATAAATATATAAGCTTGAAAGCCAAAGAAGACTACGATGCGTTCTGAAAACCAATCGAAACAAAGAAGCCTTCTTTCAGCAAAGTAGTCTCTTCTGTTGAAATGTAGGAAACAATGGAAGAAAATAAATTCTGAGAACAATTCAAAGTAGTGACGCGGTAGAGAACACTTGTATTCAAAGTGGAAAACAATTCCTTGGTGACGAAGCGATCACATGTGTTGTGTTGATAAAACCNCTTTTATGATGAAATATTATTCTCTGTGTCCCAGATTATTGAAAAGTATTCTAATCCTTAGGAACACATTTTAAAAAATGGAAATTCACCACAACATCAGTAAATTTTAAAAAAACATTTGATTTGGAGAAATACACTAGAAATAATCTAAAATAGAATTCATGGCTCACATGACTCATTGTTGGATTTAAAAAACTCAAAGATATTGCTATAAAACAAGATATAGCTAAGCTTGATGAAAAAAAAAAAATTCATGAGTTTGGGATAAAATTTGTCATTCTGGGAGTCAAAAAAGGCAAATTACAAACATGTATCATAAATATGTTTCAAAGAAGAAAAAATGTTTATAGCCTTATCAAGGACTGATTACTAAGTCACTTGTAAAACAATTTTGTAGCATGATGTTGAAAATCAAAAACAACATAAAAATTGATGATGCATATGAATGTGGGAAAGAAGATAATAATAAAAAAGCAATTTATGCCAAATTTCAGAAAATTTTAGATTTTTTGGAATAAACTAAATTTATAAAATGGGCAATATTTTTAATTATCTAAGATTATTAAGAAAGAAACTTTTGAAAACAAGAAATATATAAAATCATTAAATCTTAGAATAATGTTGTCAATTGCGTGCTCTTGTTCCAGTAGAAGACTCTGTTTTCGCAGTACATAATCATCATAATGATATATTTCAGAGGAGTGTCTGAATCACATGCTTGTCCTGTACCTTGAGTAATTTCACAAAACCATTTGCTGTTTGGTTTTTGGAAGTAGAGATAAACGCTTATCTTGTAAAATGATCTAACAAATGAAGGTAACGTTTTGATGAACGTTTCCTGCAAACCCCTATTTCGTGTCGAGGGAAACAATTTCAAAAGGTGCTCTTGCTGATCCAAGTTTTGATAAAAACCCATAAGTACAGGGTGTTCGGCTCTTATTTTTAATACAAATTTTGCAATTTTGGCAGTAAATTTTCACTCTCGAATCTAAATTTTGAGTGTAATAGAATTTACAAAACTTATTTATTACACGACTTGACCCTATGTGTCCATATTCTTTATGTATTTTCGCAATTAAAACTTCCTCGAGTTCCTGAGATATTACTATTCTTTTATTCGTATCACTTATTTTGTAAAAAATTCCACCTTCTCTTTTTATCTCTCTGAATTTCTCAATTTCAGCCGCATGTTGAGTTTGGTCACGAGTAATATCTGATATGCTCAAGAAATTCACTGTTTTTATTAATTCCTCCGAATTATCAGATTCTTCGAGGACTGGGGTTCTAGATAATGAATCTGCTTCCATATTTCTTTTTTCTGGGCGATAAGTGACTCGAAAATTAAATTGTGAAAGGAATAGCAGCATGAATCTGCCAACTCTTCATCAGATCTTGTATTGATCTTCAGATTTTCAAGCGGTTTGTGGTCGGTGATGATTTGGAAGGTCTGACCGACTAACCAGAATTTTATTGCTTCTTTCATTGCTAGGCATTCTAAGTAAATAGCTTTCTTTTTTCTCTGATAATCCTTCAGTTTTTTTTTTTTTTTTAAATAAGCTACGGGCTTCATTGTGCCGTCTTCTTGAAGCTGCTTAAGTACTGCTCCAACATCCTCTCCACTTGCATCAGTTTCAATGATTATTTTGAGTTTTGGATCAAAAATTGCCAAAATTGGTTGGGAACAGAGATGTTTTTTTACTTCCTCAAAGCTCCTCTGGCATTGATCTGTCCATTTAAGGTTCGTATTTTTCCTCAAAAGAATGTGAAGTGGCTCTAACAGTGTAGAACTATTCGGTATATATTTGTGGTAGAAGTTTACTTTTCCTAGAAACTGGCGAACATTTTTCTTTGTCTTAGGAATAGGAAAATATTGTATGGCCATCAAGTTATCTCCCCCAAGTGGACGGACTGTATTTTCTGAGAGAATGTGTCCTAGATATTTAACTTCATTTTTAGCGAAATTACACTTTGTGATTTTTAATCGAAAGCCTTCTCTGCAAATTGCCTCCAATAGTTTATGCAAGTGTTGTATATGATCTGTGAATGTTTTAGAAAAAATAAAATGTCATCCATATAACAAACAGAAAAGTCTTTCAAGTTATTTCGTCTTAAAATAGAGTTTAAAACTCGTTGAAAAATTGGGGGGGAAGTTTTTAATTCAAATGGGAGGCATTTCCATTGCCAGTGCCCGTCTTGAGTTACGAATACAGTTTTATAGCGATCTTTTATTCTAATAGGTATTGAACAGAAGGCTGAATTTATGTCCAATGCTGTGAACTACCGACAACCTCTTGTTTTTGTAATCAGTTCTTCAATCAGTGGAAAAAGTTGTGGTTCATGAAAATGAAGGAAATCAATACATAATCTATTCTTTTTGTTTTCTTCTCGTTTGTATGCCAGCGTTACTGGAGAAGCAAAAGGTGAAGTAGATTCTTCTATTAAATTTTCTTTCAGTAACTGAGATATCTGACTTTCGATTTCCTGTTGGTCTGGAATGCTGCAACGGTATGGCTTTCTTGAAACAAACTTATGTACAAACAGTTGTATGTGGGCCTCGTGATCATTTACTTGTCCCACATCAAATTTATCTTTTGCAAAGATACAATTGAACTTGTGAATCAAGTTTTCAATTTCCCGCCTTTTAGTAGAATCAAGGTGATCTACCTTTGCTTCAAAATTATTGACATCTATGCCCTCATTGTAATTCACGTAGACATCTCGAAGGCCATCCAACTTCTGAATAAAGTTTTCGTCATTGACTTTTTTGTGTTCTTCGGGAAGGGTCTGATATAGATGCAATTTACTATTCAAGTTTAAGTAAAAACTCACAATTAGGTCCAAGCCCAACAATAAGTCATATTTAAAGTTTTCATCATTTACTATAAACATCTGGACTTCTTTCTCCAAATTAATGACTCTCAATTTTACATTCACACAACCAGCAAAACCATGCCTGCCACCAATCGTTCGGAAGGTCATATTATTATCCTGGATTCGTAACTTCAAGTTTTTCACACATTTTAGTGTGATACAACTGATATTCGCGCCAGGGTCGTAGATTCCCGTGTATTTTTTATTTCAGTTTATTATGACCCCGAGAGTAATTAGTGGCAGCAAACCTAGTTCTTTTTATCAGTGATGGATTCATTAAGGGTTTCTTGAACTTCAGCGTTATTCACAGTTTTTATACCTTTTTCACTAGCTAACCAATTTCGACACACTGCCTCAGGATGAAACCTCCCTCGATAGCCTAGATTGTTACAAATGAAGTAGGGCTTTTTGTTCTCAGTTGTTACAATTGGTTTTTTATTTTGAGTAACAATATTGGCAGATTTTTTTTGTAGTGATAGCAACGAAGGCTCTATTTTTCTCAGCTCTCCAAGTAATTCTGCAATTGAATCAATTTTAGAACGGTCGAGTTTTTCCTGTACATTGACTGGTAATCCCATAACAATAAGGTTTAGTTGAATAATGTTGTCAATTGCGTGCTCTTGTTCCAGTAGAAGACTCTGTTTTCGCAGTACATAATCATCATAATGACCTCCTATGTACCTATAGTTATATGCTTCTCTGATTTTTTTCCATCCTTGTTCTTTAAATTCCGTTCTCATCTTCAATTCCCAATCCGTGAAGTCTTTTTCCAATCCTAATTCAATCAACGTTGAGGAGTACCAATTTTTGGCAATCCCCTCCATAAATAAAAGTAAAATTAGAACCTTATTTTTCGAATCATTAACCTGGCATCGCTCGCATTCCCGAACGAAGGTATCTAACCATCGTCCAACCTCAGAATTCCTACCATCAAAATTGTCTAAAACAAAGTCCGATTTGACTTTCGTAAGATTCAGACGTTTTGAGTTAATTAACCGTTTGGGTTTCTCGGCTCTAGTGGTCAGCTTGTGTAGAATATCTAATACCCCTGCACTTGGAGCATCCGATGATGTTTGAGGAGGAGGGGACATATCGCTGCTCCGGAAGTATAATGACGCAACTGTAAAATTGTGTGAAATTGACATTATTGTGTTGGCGGGCTCAAAAATGCGTTTCTAATAACTTAAAAGTTGCAATAATAAACCACAATGTCTACAAGCTACTCTCATAAAAGAATCAAACCAAATCTATAGGTCATTTTATTAAGACAAATTAAAATTATTTTTCATTTGCTTGTCCTGTAAAATTTCAATTTTTGCAGTTGTGTCATTATACTTCCGGAGCAGCGATATCCGATCTCCAAGTCCGGTAGTTTTTTTCTTGTAGAAAATATTCTTCAAAAACGACGTTTCCCTCACCATCAAAGTATAAGGGAACAGTTTCAGCCGGTAGAGTCATTGAATCTATCAGATACGAGCCCTATTTGCTCAACGATTTTAGGACATTCCTTACTGTGGGTATTTGAAGTAGATCCTTGTGGTTTGCATTTAGTAGTTGATATTGCGGCAGAAATTCAAATATCATTGTATCATCCTCTTGTGGCTGGATCCACTTAAGACATTGAAGGGACGTTTTTGAATCATTAGGATTCTGCTCTACCTTAATACAAACTCTTACCTTTATAGGTTCGGGAGCATCCATTGTAGCGATTTTGTTTCGATTTATAAGCTTGAAAGCCAAAGAAGACTACTGCGATGCGTTCTGAAAACGAATCGAAACAAAGAAGCCTTCTTTCAGCGAAGTAGTCTCTTCTGTTGAAATGTAGGTAACGATGGAAGAAAATAAATACTGAGAACAATTCAAAGTAGTGACGCGGTAGAGAACACTTGTATTCAAAGTAGAAAACAATTCCTTGGTGAAAAAGCGATCACATGTGTTGTGTTGATAAAACCGGAGTTTTACAAATATAACAGTTGATATTAATCAATTATATTATTAATTATTTAAATTAATTATTTACAAGAAGTAAATATTTTGTAGCCAATAATTAAATAATGTGCATATTAGAGTTTATTTGTCGAGATACAATGTTTACCAGTATTAAGCATCTTTTTTGCTTTTATTGCTTTAATTTAATATTTTTTAATGGCTTCTAAGAGTTTTTTTTAAGTTATCTTTCTATTTATGCGGTATTTTAGTTACCTTAATCAAAATTATGTTTAAGTTCTTTAGTATGAGATGAGCAAGAGCTCTATTTCTCTTAAGTGTACTTTTTACAACTGCATAAAGACTTTGTCACATTAAAAGTAAAATTTTATAAAGTTTGTTTATAGTTTCAGGATGATGTGATGAGTATGAGATTCCATGCAGCTCCTGATGTTTATAATACTAATGGGAGTTGTTATTGTCCAGCCAAAGGATGTGCACCAGATGGAATATTTGATTTATCCCCTTGCTCATCAGGTTGTTATTACAAGAATTTTGGTTAAAGCAAATATTTAATTTTATCTCAAAATAAACATAATTCAAATAATTTTTATTTTTCTTATGAATGGTATTTAATTAGTAACTCTAAATTGTTGTATTTATTAATTTAAATGGTTACATTTATAAATTATGATTTAATTTATGAATGTTAATATTCTTCTATTAATTTTATGTATATTTCTTTCAACTTTGTATAAAGAGGACACTTTACTATACAATATAATTTTGATTGAATTACAAAATATAAAGAGTCAGTTCTGAAGCTATGTACAGTACACACAGGGTCTAATTTGAGTGGTTTAAACATGACATAGATAATTTTTGTGCACAGTTGTTAAATAACTACAAAAGGCTTATTTTCCTATACTTAGTAAGATTTTTTTTTAAAAGACAGTACAGAAACATGAAAAAATAAATGCATAAATTTTAGTAATCTTAAGGAGAAGAATCACCTAGCAGAATCAGAAATCTGATTATTCCACACTGAGATAGTGCCCCCATCTGGGCCTCCCTTGATATTGTACCTTGATATCCTATATTACTCCTTATCTCTTTTATGATGAAATATTATTCTCTGTGTCCCAGATTATTGAAAAGTATTCTAATCCTTAGGAACACATTTTAAAAAATGGAAATTCACCACAACATCAGTAAATTTTAAAAAAACATTTGATTTGGAGAAATACACTAGAAATAATCTAAAATAGAATTCATGGCTCACATGACTCATTGTTGGATTTAAAAAACTCAAAGATATTGCTATAAAACAAGATATAGCTAAGCTTGATGAAAAAAAAAAAATTCATGAGTTTGGGATAAAATTTGTCATTCTGGGAGTCAAAAAAGGCAAATTACAAACATGTATCATAAATATGTTTCAAAGAAGAAAAAATGTTTATAGCCTTATCAAGGACTGATTACTAAGTCACTTGTAAAACAATTTTGTAGCATGATGTTGAAAATCAAAAACAACATAAAAATTGATGATGCATATGAATGTGGGAAAGAAGATAATAATAAAAAAGCAATTTATGCCAAATTTCAGAAAATTTTAGATTTTTTGGAATAAACTAAATTTATAAAATGGGCAATATTTTTAATTATCTAAGATTATTAAGAAAGAAACTTTTGAAAACAAGAAATATATAAAATCATTAAATCTTAGAATTAGAATAACAGAGATGTTAGCCTTATTGTCAAAGGGCAGTTATGTGTTAGAAAAATTTGTTTTCTATTGACAGCCCCACCAAAAACCCAACAACTTGTAATAATTCTCAAAAGTGAGATGAGCTCATCTATCAGAGCTAATATAAGCATTGCAATAAATTGTCATAAATTTATGTAAAATAATAAATTAAAAAAAACCCAACACCATTTATTGAACAGAAATTCAAAAGATATAAATGTAGATAAACATGAAAAGTTTTGGTTATAAGTTAATAGTAATAAGTTAAGAGCTAACTAGAGATTTAATTCTTGTAAGTGGATGCCTCCCTGGTGATTAAAAAACATTTATTAGAAGGTATTTTATTGATGTATACGCCATGTTAGAAGAATTTTTTATAAGATCTGATTTTTTTATATATCCTTGTTTCAATAGTTGAGGTTGGGAGATGTTTTGCACTCTGCAAACCAAAATGTTAGTATTAAATATTCAATTATTAATTTTTTTCACATTTTTTGCTTAAATTCTTTTTGGCCTTCCTACTATTGATACACTAGGGTTAGTGATTTTTTAAACTTATTGTTTATAAAATGTTATTTGTGTGTGTGTGATTATGAGAGGACCAGACCCGTGATTCCTTGTTAGATCACGCATCTTAGAGTGTTGGGCTGGTCTCATTGCAGAGCCAATGACAGTGTAAGAATGACAAGAACTAGTGAGTGCTTAGTAAGGGTTCTGAGGCCTATTTGTAAATAAGCCCTTTTAATTTATTTGTACATATTTGTGAATTACCTGTAGATAATTTATCTTTTCAATCTTTTATTTATTTACTAATTACTAAGGACAGTTGATTTAATTGTTCTCTGTCTTTAGTATTATATTGTAATAAATTAGCTTCAATTTATTTCTGAATTTAAATTATTATTGACCTGTAGTTCACAACTATAAATAAATTTATCCATACATAAATAAGTTTTGTTTTGTTTTTTTACAGGAATTCCTCTTATGGTTTCTTTTCCTCATTTTCTTAATGCAGACCCATCTGTCTTTGAGCCATTTGAAGGACTTAAACCAGATCCAGAGAAACATGAATTCTATATTGATATACAGAGGGTTAGGTTATATTTTATTAATTATTTTCATAAGACCTATTTATTGACCAATATGACCATTTTTACATTTTACATATAAATAGCAATCAAAGTAGTTTAATGTACAAAGTAGAAACAAAACTACACTTTTGGAAAAGTCAGATCCGTAACTGTCAAGTAAAGAACTCAAAATTATAGTTATGGGAAGATAGGATCCCTTATAAAATACATTAATTCAATCTCATGTGGGCCAGATTTTTTTCTGGTTTTCACTCTATTTAGATTTTTCTAAAACTAGTGAAACTTATTTGGAGGTAAATTTGTTGACCGTCAAGTTTGATGAAGAGAGGATTATCAGGAATTCGGTCTTGGTAGTTGAAGAAATATATACTAGTTTGTAACCAAAAAAGTTTTTATTTTAGCCAATGTTTCAGCCTGAATTTCAGGCCTTCATCAGGCTGAATATGAAAAAGAAACATACCAAATAATGTTGAATCATGTCTATAAGTCATAATCTAACAAAACCAATTTATACAATATTATTATAAATGGAAATATAAAAGTGTGTAATCGACTATACAAAATGGATTCTAAACATATTGGAAGGAAAAAAAAATTATTTATAATATTCTGAGAGTAACATACCAAATAGGGTGATGGGAGGAGAGAGACTCATTTATTTATTTTTTAAAGGGTGTGAGGAGTTAAAATGATGGAGGCGTCCAGAGTATGTAGTTGTAGTGTACCATTCAGTAAGTATGGAGCCATCTTGGTTTCTGACTAGAAGTAAGTAAAGAAACCCCACGATTGAAAAAACAGACTAAGACTATATTTCTTCCACAGAACAATACAAATGATTCATACAGTAATATTTTTCACATCTTAAAACAAAAATCACTATAAGACCACCTCATAGCATTTTTTTTTCTCCCACTTCCCTACAGTGATATTTGCATGAATCTTAAGCCATTTAATCCCTCTTATCAGTACCCCACTCCTATATACGTTTCCTGTTCCTTCAACTACTGTCAAATAAAATTTTTTAAAAAACAGATCAGGGTTGTCATTCTCCATCTCCGCCACTCAACCCTTCCTGTCTATATCAAAGAGGAGCTCACCAACCTTGGCTTCCAGGTCAGAAATCCCATAAACATTACAACAAACAGGCCTGGTAAGGACATCCATATAAAGTATCCTTTGCCCTTGTTCTTTGTGGATCTCGAGCCCACAAACAACGTAGAAGAGGTATACAACATAACCTCACTTTGCCATTGCAAAATACGAGTAGAGAAGCTCCTTCCTCGAAGAGTCATCGTTTAATGTCACAAATACCAGGAGTACGGTCACACTAAAAGATACTGCAAATATGGGGCCCGATATGTCAAATGTGGAGGGACACATTTCACAGAGGACTGTCAGAAGCCTCGCAGTACACCTGCTGTCTTTGCCCTTTACCACAAAAACCATCCTGCCAATTATAAAGGCTGCCAGGTCTGCTAAGATTTGAAGCAGCGGATTTAGACCACCAGAAAGCAGGACTCAGCATCTGTAGGTCGAAGGCCTCCAACCAGAAAAGTGGACTCGGGATGTTCTTATGCGCAGGTGACCTACCAGTCCAGATAAAAAAAACCTCCTCAATCCCAGCTTCCCAGGGGTGAGCGACCTGCCATCTCCCATGATTTCTAATCCACGCTCCCCTTCTTAACCTATTGACATCAGTAGTCTCTAATATGACTTCCTTGTCTAGCAGTAAATTAATTATTCCTCTCCTAGATCCTTTTCTGTCCTCCTCTGGAATGCTAATGGCATCCCAAAACGTACAAAATAACTCAAACTAACACTAGAAGACATATGTATAGATGTACTCTTTCTTCGTGAAACACGACTTACAAAAAATAAAAAATCAACTTACCGAACTGATCACCCAGACAGACGAGCTCATGGTGGAACTGGACTCCTCATTCCCACTTCTCATACTTCCAAAAAACGGAGATGGCTTCGCGACCTCCTGGGCATTTATGCCAAAACTTATTAAAAGTGGTGTCAATTGGCCCCTTCTCCCTGCACTGCGATGTTCACTTATTTATTTTATTGTTATTTTTACTTTTTTTCATATTTTTTATTGTATATTTATCTCTTATCAAATTACAAGATGTTAACTAACACACTTTAATAAATGAAGAATGATGTATAAAATAAAATAGCTTCTTAGAATTAGAACCTGATATATTATTGAAATTTGGAAAAGTTCACACTAAGGCTTTTAATTTCAAGTCCACTTTGAAATATGCCTCGTCGTTACAATAATGATGAATAAAATGAAAGTTAAGAGTAAATAATTTATATTATTGTATAATAGGTGAAACTAAATTTCGGCTGAGCTTAGGCTGCAAGAGGGACATTTTATGGGTCACAAAGATATCTGAGGCTACAAAATTTTTTAAGGGCATTCTGTATTAATGACATCCTCAGTTTGCGTTTTTCGTAAAAAGCATTATAGAAGATAGACTGGAGAGAATTAGGAGGNTGAATAAAGTGTTGAGATTGGCGTCTCATAGTTGGGAAACGGCACATTTTTATTATTTATTTTTTATACAATTAGTTATTTATTTATTTCCTTCTTTCAAGTACTTTAAGTTTTAGGTTGTGGAATTATTTATTGATATGGGCCTAGATAGACTATAATAGTAAATGTTTGTTTACAATAATTGATTCTGCAATCAGGGATCTTTAAATTGACATCTCACAGATTCATTCCTGACTAAATACTACTATGAAGTTAAATAACCAATCAAAGGCTCAATTAGCCAATTAGCCTTTTGAAACTGGACACTTGAGTCAAAATCCATAGTTTCAAACTGAGAGCAGTTTTTATTTTAGCATGTATTTTGTAAGGAAATCAATATATTCACAATTTTTAGTGCAAGGGAACAGAATACAAAATCTAACTGTTCCAGCCAGGACTCGAACCTGGATCTCCTGCTATCCGGGCCGGTGCAGGTTCGAGTCCTAGCTGGGACGGTTAGATTTTTTATTCTGTTCCCTTGCACTAAAAATTGTTAAAATTTACGTGGGATTATATACTACAAAAAAAAATATTTACAAGATATTCACATTGTTACCATGACAAATTTTAAAAAAAATTAAACTAATTTTCACATAAGACTATACTATTTTTTCCACGTACAATAATATTTTACATATCTTAAAACCAAAATCACCATAACACCACCTCATAGCTTTATATTTTTTTTTTCTTCTCCTTCCCTGCAGTGATATTTTCATGAGCCTCATGCCATTTAATCCCTCTTATCGTACCATCTCCCCAGTCCTACACCTGTTTCCTGTTCAATAATGGTCAAATAAAATTTTAAAAAAACAGATCAGTCATGATGTAGACAGTGTTGAGCACGAGTCTCTCTCTTTCCCCATCACTCTATTTGGTATGTTACTCTCAGAATATTATATATAATTTTTTTTCTTTCCAATATGTTCGCTATCTATTTTATATAGTCGATTACACACAGTTTTATATTATATTTTTTTATTTATTATTTGCTAGATTATGACATGTAGACAGGTTTCTATATTATTTTTGTATGTTTCTTTTTCATATTTAGCCCTGATGAAGGCCTGAAATTCAGGCCAAAACATTGGCTAGCTAAAAAAAAAACTTTTGTGGTTACTAATTACCATTTAATTCGGTCTTCAACCAAGACCGAATTCTTTCTTCATAGTGAAATTTATATTTTTATATTTGAATATTAATATTATTTATTTGAACTATCAGAGGTGGTTTATTTTTTTCTGGTGTTCATTATTTTTAATGCCACCAATACAAATCATGTCTTCTAGCAAACCATATGAGTGATATAAAGAATGCATGAGAGGAAAACTCCCCGCATTGTCTCTCCCCAGGCATTATTGTTGTTGGAAACTGTTCTAGATTATAATTGGAATTATAATTTTTTTTCTTGCCAGATTTAATTAGGAAGGAATACAGTCCTAATCCAAAATCCTAAGAATCATAATTGGTGCACCCTATTACATTGCCAACTCCTTACTCCTCAATGATCTTGAAATCCCTTTTATAAAATACTTCATCTCAACCCGTTTTATTAAATTCCACTCTGACCTTTCCATGCATCCCAATCCTTTAACCCAAACTCTTTTAGTATTACCCATCCTAATAACCCACAGGTGGTGTGCCTGAATAGGAAATGGCCGCATGACCTCCTCATTGCCAACACTTCCTAATAACAATTTAAAAAAAGAAAAAAAAATGTAAATAGTGATTTAGGAGTACTGCCATTGGGTAGCTTCTTCATCAAGCTAAATACACGCTAATTTAAATTTTACTAATTTTTAGTGCAAGGGAACAGAATAAAAAATCTAACTGTCCCAGCCAGGACTCAAACCTGGATCTCCTGTTACCCGGGCTGGTGCACCAGTGCAGTAATACGTGGAATTAAATACCACAAAAAAATAATATTTATGCTAATTAAAATTTTTCTTATTTTTTAAGTTTTGTATATATTTTTTTATATTA
>KZ807862.1:178303-189858 GCA_000696205.2 Oncopeltus fasciatus | reverse complement strand
CATGACAGCATTTGCTTTCGTTAACCTTAATGCGCCAGAGCTGGCACCATCGCTGTATGTCCATAAGATGTCGTTGGAGATTTCTCCTGGCAGTATGTGCGTCAACATCGGAAGAAAGGATTGCTTGGTCATCAGCAAAGGTTGCAAGAAGTGTGTTAGGATGGGAGGGTATATCGGCAGTATACAGGATGTAAAGGATGGGCCCGAGCACACTACCTTGTGGAACTCCCGCCTCCACTTGGTAATATTCGGAGTAATCTAATCCTTGTCGGACCCTGAAGAATCGATCGGTTAGGTAGGAGCGAAGGATAAGGTAAAGAGTGCTTGGGAGGATGGATTTTAATTGAAGATTAAATTCTACATTTAAAATTTGCAGTTAAATAACAAATGCAGTCAAATCCTGTATGGAGGAATAGCGTAAACCACCAGAGTTCCCATGCTTGATTAAAGATATATAAATAATACTAAATGTGTAATTTTGAACTTAAAATTTGAAAAGGAAAATAAACAAGAAGTTAAAATTGTTAAGGACTAAGAGGAGAGATGGTAGTCACATACTTAACTCAGAAAGTTTCACTATTAAATATCCTTCTTATTATACACTTTATGCATAAATGTTCTAAAAAAATAAAATTTAGAAAAATCAATTAAACAATTCCTTTGTAGCACATAGTAATAAAAATATTAAGTCTTAAATTTTATTCTTTATCTAAGGAACCCTTCCTGTTGCTTAATTTCAGCTAATAAAAAATTAGGAAAATAAAACTAATTACTGAAGATATTTTATATATTTAAAAATATGGGACCCCACTCAACTCAACCAAAGATATTATAAAGAATTTTGCTAAATATGCTTGCTTTCTGATTTTTTTTTATTTATAAAATTTTAAAATATTTTTGTAACAATACATTTTAAATAACCAAAAGGTTTTTAATAAAACTATTTTTGTAAAATTCAACAGATAACATTAATAATAATGAAGATGTTATGTATTAAAATTGTGACTTCCCTCCAACCACTTCCTCCTCTTCAACTGATTTTAGTTTTTAACATACTCATCATGTTTGCAAAAAGAAGTTAATTTATTATTAGATGTTTTTTGTTGTGTTAGGTTAAGGTAGATCCAAAGAAAATTTACTTAAAAAGAAGAATACAAATTTAAAGATGTGTATTTAGTAAATTATCTGCCAAAGTTTCAGTTTACATAGTAAGCCATCTTCATACTTTTAATATCACATTACATTCAGTTATGGCAATTCTATGTAATAATAATGTAAATCCTTTAATTCTTTGGTTTTCATTTTTATTTATATTCTTATTCTTATGACACTGTATTTCAAAAGCCCTAAAGATGGCTTACAGTTTAAGTCGAAACGTTGGCAGATAATTAAAAAAATTAATCTGAAAATTAATCCATTTTCAGTTTCTCTAATGCACCAGCAGTAAAGAGCTGTTCAAATTTTTCATAAGTCATGCAATGGGATCAAGATGTGAGAAATTTAGTGATTGAAATGATTTTTCAATTTAGTCCATCAGTAAATCCCCGTATCTTCAACCAATTTCAGCTATTATATTATACTTTTTAACTCATCATACTGTTTGAGAACAGAAGTATAAATATTGTTTGAAATTTTTACCCTAAAAATTGGGGACAATAGAGTGCAAACAGACAAATATATTTGTACATTAAAAAAATTATGAACAGGCCATATTTTTAACTTCTAAGTAAGATCAGAGAAGAATTTAAAATCTTTGTTAAAAGTCATATAATTTTATCAAAATGAATAGCTTTATTTCCATGAGAGAAATCTGTCAATATTGAGAAATATTTGTAATTAGGACTTAGTTACATAAAGGTATTGGTAAGAACAAATTTTCTAACAGAATGAGTTACTTATATCTTTACTTGATTAGCTGGATATACTATGACACTAAAGTTTCAATGAATTAGCCATTTATTAGTACAAAGAATAACTATAGAAAACTTTCTGAGAATCTACACCAATCCGTTGTATATCTACTCATATAGGCAGCCATAAAGCATAGATATTTTTATTGCAATATAGCATATATATATATATATATGATATTAGTCATGCAACTAATGTGAATGAATAGGATTTCTTTAAGGAAAGTCAGCTAAAAATAAATCTGCTTTACTCTATGTTTTTGATAATTGGCTTGGGATACAACACTACCTTCAGTCTCCAAAATAACATGTTCCAGATAACAGGGTAAATCATCTTTCTCAATGTCCCAATTTTTTCTTAATTGACCCTTCTATTTATTAAGCAAAACAAAGAATAAAGAATGACAACAAAACTAAATAAAAATGTTGAGCAATTGAGAGTAGTGCGCGGATGCACACACACACACATGCACGTACCCACACACACATATATACATGCATACACATATAAACACATATATACATGCATACACAAATAAACAAACACACATAAAACCCAAGATTTTTTAAAAAGAAAAGTCATTAGAAATACCTCAATTTTAGTTAGAAAGTTGCTAAAAAGGAGAGTTAATGGACTCCAACAAAAATTAGAAGTTAATGACTTGATCTCTGAAGAAAGACGAGTAAACATTATGAAAAATCCAATGTATTAAATACTGAATAATTACAAACAATCAATGAGAGGGAATAGAACAAAAAAATCCATCCATCCCAGCCAGGACTCGAACCTGGATCATGTTCGAGCGGGAGCTTGCCGGGCCGAAATGTTTCTATTAAACAACCAGGACAAGCTAGACAACTTATTAAATTCTCACCCTAGAGCCTAACCCATGAGAAAGACGAGAAATTGTCTCATGCTCGAAGGAGCTGACATTGTCTAGCCATTCGTCGACTCTCGTCACTTACCCTTTAAATTTTTCTTTATAAATATTAATTTGGTTGTGGTTTATTATCCCATGTAAATTTTAAACAAATAATGAGAGGGAATAGAACAAAAAAATTACATTTAATTATTAACTAAATAATCACAAGTAAATAATCTAAAGGGTTATTATGACTACCAATGAATATAGAACTATCATACCTTCTATTATCCGTCTTCATTGGTTTCTGCAAACCATCTTCTGTTGGCCATCCTCGTGGCCGAATTCATGTGTTCACTGTCACTGTCGTGTAGCTATAAAGGTCGCTTTGTCGGCTACAAGATCTATCAAACGCGAGAGTTACTCTCTAAAACCTGATTATCATTCTTTATTTGAACAACTGATCATGAAATCTCACAAGAAAAAATACAATTGTCAGCATTTATATACATATACCGTGAAAAGCATAAGGGCAATAGAATATTTAGAACATCTTCAACATGGGTATGACACTTGGCCGGTCAGATGGCCAAAAATGTGATGGAAAGCTGCCGTAGCATGCATACAGGCTATTCTGGGTCCTAACTAGACATATAAAGGAATTTTAAGTTTGATTTAATTATTTAATTTAATTTTAGAATGCTGAATAGAAACCTACATACATGATAAATCTAATTAGTTTCTACATGAAGGGCATTTAAACAGAAAATATATGCTGAAACATATACATGAGAGTTCCTTCAAATGCCAATTTAAATTTGAACATAGGAAAAAAAATTACAATAAAAGCTTCTGTTAATACAATAATTTTATTATACAAAAATGTATAGTAATAAAGTTTTGACTTAAAATTACAAATCTCTGGGTGAGTTCAAAATAAACTAACAACATTATCACATTCTAATGAAAATTATTTTTCTAATAAACTGAAAAATAATTCCAGAAAAATTTCAAAACATTCTTGAAAATGATTAAACAAATTATCATTTTTACAATTATTTAAATATTTGTAAGTAAAAATTTATATTTATCTTAATCCTTCTTAATTCATACAAATTTAATATTTTCATTAGTCTTAATACATTTGAAAAATATATGAATTACTTAAATTTATGCACAGCCAGTTCTATCTTCATGGAGCCTTTGCAACAGTGAAATGAATTAAAACCACATTCTTAAAACAGCAAGTTGATGGAATACTTCTTTTTACCTTTAAGTATAATCAGCATAATTTAAAATAAACATAATCATCCACAGTGAATAAGAATATAAAAGGGTAAACATAAATGTTACTGATTACCTCAAAGACTAAAATTAAATTCATCATAGGTACTAATAATTTCAAATTATTGATCACTTAGATTGATAGTCAATTCTGCATTAATTTAATAAAAATATTAGAATCAATTCAAATGGAAATAGTAAATAATATTTATAACACGCACACTATATTTCAATTTTAGGGCGATATTGCAATCTAAGGGGTGGTTCTTTAAACCTCCACCTGGTAACATAAACAAATTTTAATGTGTGATCTTTTCCAAGAATTTCATTGTTACAAAGAATGTCTATTTCCCTATATTTTTCAATGCCATCAAGAACTTTCTTAGCTATAAATTTTTTTAAGTGAGTAATTGTAGCCTGTGAAGAGAGTCGAATAAAACGTCTTTTCAATGCCTTAAGACTATCTGCAGTACACTCCAAACCAACATTGACTTGTTCATCAGTTCTATGGAAGTCAGAATCAACCTGGCTATTTGGTTTTTCTTCTTCTGCTTCACCGGAAGGAACAACAATATCCTTCGGACAAGGAAGACCCTTCGATTTATAGAAGTCTCTTTCTCGTTTCATTTCATTTTCCTGTAAGTTTGGAACCAGTTTATATACAATGTCCTGCATTGTCCTATCAAAACTAATGTACTGAAGAGGATGGGACTGGTGGATGACTATTTGACAAGCTGGACATGTGTTATTATCCTCTAAATGTTTTACCATACAACTTTTGCAGAATGTATGAAGGCATTCTGTAACTGTAGTGGCATCTACTAAATAACCTCGACAAATCTTGCAAGTAATGTATGCGTTAAGAGTCTTCAATTTAATTTTCTTCTCCATTTCAGAAAAAACTAAAGAATTACTCTACTAATTAATGATCATTCATAAGTCGGTTCCATTTAAAAACATTAGATAATGTTGATGCACTAAGTAAGTAATGGTATGGAACTTCACAGCTTAAATACTTAATAAACTACAAACTTCACGGAAAGAATACAAACAACAGAATAACCTTGCCCACAAATGCATAGATACTAGTTTTGAACGCACTGCAACGAGGTAGGGAGAAATACATTTAAATAATAAACTGTTTACATCAGTCTCTAAACGATGCTTCAAATTCTATTAAGAAAACTATTTATTAAATGCAAATAAACATTCGAAAATAAGTTTCATATTTAGGCTACCGGCCTAAGAAAGAAATCCAGAACTCTTTCTGCAATTTTAACGCCACAAAGTTAATTTGAATCAATACCTGAAAAGTCACCACGTAAAAGGCTGTTTAAGGCCTTTAATTAAGTGTATTAANATATAATATTGAGAAAATAACCCCTTAATTTGTAAAGAGGATAGATAACTCTTGGTTAATTAAAGCTACTTAACCTTAAGCGTTATTAAAAAAATCATATATTATTTACTTGGCACATGTATTTCCTAATTTGTCAGGGGTTTATTTTAAAGCTATTGGTTTATTTTCATAATAAAAATAAACTATTAATATAATTTAATACTTTTCTTAGAAGAATGCATAACCCGGAATTAATAGAAAAAACATATAATCCAACATACTATGCTACCGATTGATTGATACTGATATGACGATTTATAACAATGACTAATAATCCATTAAAAATATAGTAAAAACTATGAAAATTATACCATACATTTATAAATCCGTGGTATATTGGACATAGATTGGAATGTATCAATCAGAGTATAAGGGAACAATAAGATTACCTACCGACAGGGACTGTCACACAAGAGTGGAGAGATCTGTTTTGGTAAAGTATTTTTTGAGTAATACTTTTGTGAGTAATAAACTTTTCAATTAAACTTTGTGTTTTTGTTTGATTTTTTGTTTTAAGGACATTAGAAATTGTGACGAGGATACGATCTACTATCACGGATCACTAAAAGTTGCAAGGTAAGTTTTTCTTAATTGATAGTAACATCTTTCCAAAAATGAGCGATCATCAGACAATTGCTGAAATTTTCGTTTCAAAAGGATTGGCAAATGTACAAGCCTCATATGGAAAATTTTTTGAGCTATAAACATTTCTTGAAGACCGAGTACCTAAAGCGTGGCACATTTCTAAAAATTTTGAGCGAGGACGCATTCAAATTTAGCAATTCTGGGAATTTTGGATTCATTTGCTTATAATGAATTTATTGCTTTGTTGAATAAACATTTCTCGAAGACAAAATCGGCGTTTGTATCACGTTTTAAGTTTTAAAAGGTACTTATCATTTCCAGGTATAGATAAACGGTATTCAGGCATAAAGGCATTTTATCTCGATAGAATGTATAAGAAAGTAATAAGTATAGATCGTTTATATGAGTGGCCTCCCGTTAACCGGTAAGTACCTTTTGGAACAAAATGAGACCGTTTATGAATAAATAGATTTCCAGACACCGTAATCTTGCGATGAATTTTAAGTTTAGCAATTACCTCGATAAAATGTTGGTGGACAGATTTGTTATTAGGATGTAAAAGGGCCTCGCTAATGCAAAAGAAAAAGCCCATTTTATGTAAGAATATATCAAAGAATTTGGATATAATGTAACACTTAAACAAAATTGGAATATATTTCCTTAGAGACAATATTACCTTCATAATTTTTTTATTTTTATTTATTAATTTTTTTTTTAATGAACGAAAATTTAATGGGTGCTGTAAATGTATCTATTGAATCCAAAAATTAATAATATTATTATATGACTTTTTACGAGGTAAATTTTACCAACCATTGTTTTCAACTGTGATTTGTCAACGGTATTGTTCCAGGAAGTAGTACAGAAATTCCCCGAAGCTTTTACTGGTCGGTTGGAAAAGTTAAATTGGATTTGACACAATGCAAAATCTAAATTCATGAAATTAAGACCCGTGCCATTCGCTATGTAAGCTAGCGTTAATGCGTAGCTCGACCATTTGTTTCATGACAGAATCCTTGAACCAGTCGACTACAGTTTTAAAGAAATATATAACTGTTGGTATTTTTGGGGATTATAAACTGAAAATGAACCAGGGAAGGATCTTTTTCAGCGATTACAAGGTTGTTATAGCTAAAGTTCATCTTTATCATGCTAAATGGAAAAGAAAATTTTAATAATTAGATTGAATTTTCAATGAAACTTTGTTCTTCGTAAACGAACGTAAAATTATCAGTTCCTTCAAAAATATCTTCCTCTTTACAGGTATGTGTTTCCGTAGAAGTCTTTTCTGGTTCTTCATATTTCGCTGGGAAGTCTTCAAAAAGTTTTAAAATCAAATCATACTCCTTCTCTAATTTTTTCACCATGTCTGTTATTCTCATGTACGTGATGTCTGACACTCTGAAATCCTGAAATTCAGCAAATAATAAGTTAAGTAAGTCCTAAGAAACTCAATTATCAGATAAACGAGGAGATGAGATAAAATGCATAAGTAATATTGCATAATTATCCTTTTTTTTTTTTTTTTTTAATGGAAATTAATACGTAATAATTCTCACTAACAAAAAAATTTGAAATTGTGGTTAGAAATATATTTACCTTTAAACTAGTAAACACTTTGACTGATTAAGGTAAATTTTTAAATATGGAGACTACATAAATTATAATAATAAATATCATTAATGAGTGGCAAGAGACAAACAAAAATTTTTACTTAATCTGTTCACTACAATAGGATGTTTTGTTTTTTTCAACCTTGTACACTGTAGCTATACATTCATTCATACGTTCATTATATTAGTTTATTAATCCGGAAATTTCGTATTCTTTGTGTTTTGTATAATTGACCTCAAGATTTTACGAAATTTCGAAAAATATCTTTTAGTTAATACTTTAATTATTTATTTAAATCGTGAATTTATTTACAGAAATAAGTAAATACAATATTTAAGGAAAGATAATGATTTTTATTGCAATTATTAATGAAACCTGAAGTCTCTCGAAACTACTGTTCAGATATCATTTCAAACGCACTATCTATACATATTAGCTTGCACTTCCATAATTCACTTGTGTACTTATTCACCTTATGACGAGTGACCACTTTTAGATACTACGTCCATGCAATACAGACCTATGCTTCCGTCCTCTCTCACTAAAGTGACCTGTAACTATCTAATTTTAAACTTTTTTTAACGGTTTAAAGTATCGAAATTTACCCATCATCAGCTGTTAAATTTCACTTCTCGAAATTAATGATTTACGGCCTGTAAGAAATTACAGGATTTATAGATTTCTAAATAGCGGAAGAACTCTGAACGCTTTTTTTTTTTTTTTTTTTTTTTTTTTTTTTTTTTTTTTTTTTTTTTTTTTTTTTTTTTTTTTNTTTATCAGTTTACTTACAGTCCACAATCCTTTTTGTTTCGGTTGTACTTTTAGCAAACGTCCCCACAATGATAAATTACAGTAAAATATTAGATTAAAAAATTTATAAAAATTGGTTATAAATAGAAAAAAGAAATTTAAATTGGGTTTCAGTATTACAAAAAAGAAGGAGGGTTAACTAAACACAGCAGTTACATTCTTAAATATTTTTCCACATATGCGTCGTTCGAAAAATATCATAAAATATAAATATTATAAAATTACATTTAACATTTACAAAATTTTATTACATTATTGGTAACTCTTATAAAAATTAATTAAAAGCAAATATACTGACGGTTTATTCAATGTTGCCCCCCTTCAAAAATTATCTTACCTTCAATCGACTTCAGACACTTGAGCATATTTTATGTTTCTCCTAAATAGGTTTGAGAAAATATCGAAGGAATTTTTCAAATATGTTGTCATGGTAATAAATTCAATAACTGCATTTTCTGAAGGGTAAGGCTGAAAGAAAAATAGTAGCATTCATTCAAGATTGTACATTCGTCAGTAAAAGGCAATCACCTCTACAAAAGAGCCCTAAATTATACCAGAATAAAACGAGAAAACGAGAAAAATGCATCAATAATAATGAATTCCCAAGAAAGAGAAATTGTTTGCCATATTCTTGCGACTTTTTAAAACACCTAACATTACCAAATTTAGAATCCTTAAGAAATGCCTTACACAATGATTGCACATTCATTTTAGACGGAATATATAACAAAAAAGGATCAGGCTTAGCAAATTTCAGAACGCGACAACAGCAAAATGTTATGCCGCAACAACAGAACTAGAGGTCACATACATTTAGACCGCAACTCTACCACTCAACGTTCCAAGCGCTACCACAGCATAATTATAAGTCAAACATACATATCCCAACCAGATTTTATTAATCGTCATACTCCTCCAATTCAATTCCAATAAACTTTTTTCTCTAGGTATTAATCCCTACCTACCCAAAGACGCACACCAAAACGCATTGCCTGTTTGGCATGGCTATCCCACATTTATTGTAGCCATACGATAAAAACTCACAAAAATTTCACTCCCAAAATATGGTTTCAATGAGAACTGCCGTAAGAGAATTAGAATAAAATAAACTAGAACAGGAACAGGAGGATTTTCTTTTAGGAGAATCAAAGCCCAACCGTGGCCCTAATATAAGCTAAATTTTATGGAAACCCTTCAATTTTTTTTTCACGTCGACTCCTGAAGTCGTTTGTGCTCCTCCCAAATTTTAAATGCAAAAAGGGACTGACTTGACTTATAACACCGGATTAACAATGATCTACATACTTCAAAATCCTTACCAAAAGGAATGGAAATTACTGTCACTTACAATTTTAAAAATTTCCTTGGGATCAATAAATTAGCGACATTTTTCGTTTTTAAATTTAGTAGTATATTTCATTTATTTTTAGGGTATGAAAAAATAAAAAAATTAGATATAGAGAATATAAAAAAACTAATAACGAAAACTGTATGAATAATTTTCCAAATAACGAATCCCATATTGCTTAACAGCAAATTTTCAAAATAAAAATATTAAACAGCGCAGTTAAAAAATATTAATAAACTAATAACGTTTAATAAAATTGAAGTAAGTATAACTAACCAGAAATTATTAAAAGTAAACCGTAAAAGAGGAATATAGACAGAAATAGATAATCAAATATAAGGTGACAAATTTCTAAAACATTGTAGACAAACCATTATTTGAAAAAGATTTGAACAAACATAAACTATAATTCATCCATTTAAAAATAATTTGACGTTCCTTTAAGATTTATAGAAATTTTAGAAAACAAATTAGCTTCCATTCATAAATGGAATGGTATTTAAAAAAATATTAGGCAATATTTTTAATCTTACAATTGCCTTCATCCAGGACTTACATCAGTTTGGTTCTGTACTGGAGGATATTGGAAATTTTTATCTAAATTAATACCTTGCTAAATTATTAAAATATTTTTTTGGTTGGGGTTCGGCCAAGGTTGATCCAAAGCATACAATTTTCAAAAACCTGTATTTTTTAATTATCTGCCGACGTTTCGGCTTACATTGTAAGCCATCTTCAGGGCTACCATGAAGGAGATATGGGTAAATATACCCGTAAATATAGGAAGAGTGTCATCTGGATCCTATGTTCATTCCCTTTGATTTCCCTCCTTTAATAATGGCAAGCATAAATCAGTCCTTCTCATCTCACGATTAAACTAAAAATACTCACTACTGCCTTTTCTAATAATTTAGTTATTTTATCCTCTTATATTAAAAACTAACCTAATCAGGCAATAAGTTCTTCCACACAACATTCACAAAAAAAAAGAAGAAAAAAAAAACTCGCATTAGTGAGGAAATATAATTATCCATTCCATTAATTATCTAGTAATTTTTATACTAATTTCCTTCAATATTATATTTTTGATTTTGGCAGACTTCTCGGGAAGAATCAAGCTATTCACGTTAGACCTATATGGTGGCTTATAAACAATTTCACATGGCTTTAAATCACACACACACACACAACTGCCTAACACGCTTTACCAGCCACAATTTTTGAAATACGACAAAATAATTTGGCAATGGAGTTTGTTATTGATAAAATCGGTCGAATGCTAGCGGAATTTACACTCCAAAATTAAAAGTTTTTTTTTTTTTTTTAACTTGGGAATAAAATGATCATATATTCTGAACAGAAAACAATTTTCTAACATGCATACTCTTAAATATTAAATATTTATTACAGATACAAATGGCTTGATTTCCCCTTCCCCACGGTGAATTTGCTCATAATCGTTCTTCTGAGCTAGAGTAGACAATGGAACGTATGTATTCAGTATTGACAATGCATTTGACAAAGACCAACCTGATATTACTGTGAAAACATGGAAGGCATTAAACATTTCCCATATTGGTCTTTACCCTGTCTTGTCCCACTCTTCTAACCTTAAACTCGACTAATTTTATCAATTAACGATTTCATCCAATGTTTAAAAGGAAAAAAAAAAGTTTAAATACGAAAGATTTCGATTCTAGAAATATAAAAACGCTATAGCGCATACCCTATATATATATATA
>KZ807862.1:106067-131331 GCA_000696205.2 Oncopeltus fasciatus | reverse complement strand
AATAATAAAATATAAAAAAACTATAAAAAAATTAAATATAATCGAATTCTAATTCTTCTACTTAGCTAAAAGGCAGCTCTCATATTTTATCTCGTTGACTGCCAAGACTCGACTCTACATGATCTAGATGTCAAAATCCTTTTCTTTCAAAATCTTAATCTGATATAAATCGATATTTAACTATTTACCATTTACACTTGATTGGCAGAACAGAGATATTTAAATTCCTATGCGAGTCTTTAGAGTTAATGAAGATTTTGTGTTCACTGACTATATACATTGAATAAACAGCTTTGATGAACAAGTATTTTTTTTATGTTATATCGAGGGGGTCTCTTTCATTATATATTGATATAANTTGATTGGCAGAACAGAGATATTTAAATTCCTATGCGAGTCTTTAGAGTTAATGAAGATTTTGTGTTCACTGACTATATACATTGAATAAACAGCTTTGATGAACAAGTATTTTTTTTATGTTATATCGAGGGGGTCTCTTTCATTATATATTGATATAATCATTATAATGATAATATCAATATATAATCATTATCGTTATATATTATAAGTATATAATTTATACTCTGGAGTGGGGTCAAGGAAGATAACTCTCAAATACTTCTTTCCAGCTTCTCTCCTTTGCTTCACTTAATATACTTGTATCTTTTCAGCTTTATATCAAAGTCCCATTTTATCGGCCTTGAGTTAATGATTTCTGTCCCTCTTTTTTTATAGAACAATAAATTTTTAGTCTCTCAGTCTTATATAAGAACTAATTATGGGTGAAATTCACATTTTCAAAGAAAATTATATTGTTTATTCTATTGTCTTATGGACTGAACCCAATATCTTCTTGAATCATTTATCCCCAATGTCAAAACATCTCATCTGACAAGCATTATACATTGTGGTGCATGATAACCTATTTATCAAATTTTTCAGTTCAATTTTTATTGACATATCTTTAAAAACATTACGGATATTATCTGAACAAAACCTGCCATGACCATATTGATAATTAATGCTATGCACTATGAGGGAGTAAAATTTTCAATATTTTCTGTATTTTGAAGTATTTTCAATATTTTTGTACTATGAGGGAGTTACTTCTAAGAATGAGCGAGAAGAGATGCCAAGTATGCTTTTTAACAAATTTTTTATTTGCAAAGCAGCTTTCAGGATCGATAGTCTCATCATCAGAGCTGATACCCTGTTAATGAAAATTATTCATTTGTAGACAAGTAAATCTTTAAAGCAAGGTGTTAATATGACAATATAAGACATTTAGGAAAACAAATAATAAATACAATTAAGTCACCTTTCACTGAAAGGATATTGATCAAAGACTAAATTTGGATAAATGTGTGAAAAAAAATACTAATATTTAATGATTACGTATTATAAAATTGAGGTATAATTAAATAATATTTGATTAGGAGGGATTAAAAAATATGTCATGTATGTATCTTAATTAGTAATAATCTAGAATAGATCAACAATTATTACAAATAATTTAAAAAAAATTATTTTCAGACAATCAGATTATTATATTGATATACAAAGGTTTAGAAGTAATGTTTAGTGAAATTACAAATTTCAAAAGTTTTGTTGTGACTATTAGAAACCTGATTTTGGAAGTATTTCTTAATAGTAAAAATGATTAATTGATAAATAGAATGATTAATTATTTATGCTTATCTCAAATATTTATGTAAATTTTAGATTAAAAACTATAAAAATGACTCACTTTGCTACTTTTTACTATTTTTTAAAAACTTTATAAGTGAAAAATATATTCTTTGAAAAGGATAAGAAACTCAATAAAGTACAAAATAATAGATTTAAAAATACTCATATAAAATGAATTCTTGAAGAAGAGTTAAAAAATAAAAATTACTTTATTTTATTTAGCTTATTTTTAGTATTTCTTATTTATCCTTTTTTTTTTATTATAAATGTTTTACCTTTTTTTTTTTATAATAATTCAAAAGAATGCTGTTGGTTTACTAAATTGTAAATTCTTGTTTACTGCCTGTTATAGGACTTATTTGGTAGAAATAAAAAAAAAATATAAATTACCAATAAACCATATGAATTTCCTTATAAATGGTCTGATACAAGAGCTTGATATATCAATGTATCAAGTTGATGACAAAATACAAAATGTATTAGAACAAAGTAAAACAATAGAATTACAGATCTTGTTACTTTCACTTTATATCTGTACAACTGCAGTAGAAATTTCTCAATTAGATCATTTATGTCTAGGATGTTAAGGATTATGGGGATAATTTATCATAAAAATAATTCATGAAACGTGAAACGTGCTTTTATTTATATCAACATGAAAAAATGGTGAGTGTAACCTCATGCAGATCCTTATTTTTTAACCAACGCAGTGTTGCCATTACAATCCAATACCAAAATACCTTATTTAATAAATCATTATTAATTAACACCACCCCCCAATGATTTATATTAATATAACTAACAAACTAAAAATACACAATGAATTATACAAATACATAATATAAAATACACAATGAAAAATATAATGCAAACTAAAATCTATTCCAATCCTAATTTATGTACAATATATTTATGAGAGGTTTTGTTTAATGGTTTCGTAAAAATATCGGCTATTTGTTGCTTTGTAGGTATATACATAACACAAATTTCCTTACATTCTATTTTATGTTTAATAAAGTTGTATTTTACGTCCACATGCTTCATCCTTTTTTGATCAGGATTACATACAGAAAATATTGTACTTGTATTGTCTTCATATATGGTAGTGGTATTACAACTAACGTCTAACTCATTTAATAATTTCCTAATCCAACAAGCCTCCAGAGCGGCTTCATTGAGGGAGTATAACTCTGCCTCAGTAGTGCTTACAGCTACAGTGCTCTGCTTTTTGCAACGCCAAATAACACTGTTGTCAAATACTTTAAATACATAACCAGTTATAGATTTCCTATCTTTACCTACAGCAAAACTAGCATCAGCATATCCAACTAGTGGTTCGGAATTATAATTCTTATTATATTTTAAATTATAATCAATGGTACCCTTAATGTATCTTAAAATCCTTTACAAGCATTGCCATAACCTTTCTGATGGGGCAGATTGATATATTGCCAAATATGAAACAGCAGCACATAAATCAGGTCTTGAACCTACTACAGCATACATTAAAGAACCTATACAAACTGCATTTATGCTCTAAAGAGTAATCAACCGTACAATCATCAAGGTTAACATTCACTTCCATTGATGATTCACTAGCATTTGCTTAAGACATACCAAATTTTGTCAATATAGATTCTAAATACTCTTTTTGGTTAATAAACAAACAGTCATTATCTTGAAAAATATTAATACCAAGATATTTTAATTTTTTAGATCCTATATCTTTCATTTTAAATTCTGTACTTAAAATTTCTTTAAAATTATTTATCTTTGAATTGTCCTCACCTAAAATTAATAGATCGTCCACATATAACAAAATGTAAATACCATCCTTAAAATTATATTTCAACAATAATCACTTTCTGCTCTTTGAAACCCTTTACTTTTCATGAAATCATAAAATTTATTGTACCAATTTTTTGAAGATTTTTTAAGACAGTAAAGTGATTTTTTTAATTTCAAGACACAATTTTTATTTATATTTACACCAGGTGGGGGCTTTAAGTATACAATATAATCAATTTCACCATGAAGGAAAGCACCTTTAACATCCATTTGATGAATTAAATAGTTCCTTTGAACAGCAACTGATAAAAGAACTCTGAGAGTTTGTAATTTCAAAACGGGAGAATAAATTTCGTTAAAACTACCTTCCTGTTGAAACCCTCTTGCAACTAATCTAGCTTTATTAACCTAACATCTTTTGATTTTTCTACAACTTCCCAAGTCTTGTTATCCTCTAAAGATTTAATTTCTTCATTTACAGCCTCATACCACCGATCTTTATTGTCATAAGAACCTATATTATTATACTTTTCTGGGACATCACTGTCAGAACAAGACAAAAATGATGCCATTAATATATCTTCTAAATTTGAATCATCAGTGACAAAATCTTGTAAATATTTTGGTTTAGTTATCTTTCTTTTCTCCCTAGAATTGACATCATCTATATTCCTTCCCTCAGGCTTTAATGACTCCAAATTATTATCAGTAATTGAAGGGGTTTTGGTTTTATCAGGACTACTACTACTACTATCTTTTTCTTTCTTATCCGAGACAGATTCTACATCAATACCAATAGTTTCAGGGGACTCTGAACATGTTTCTTCCCTAAATAATACGTTCCGTTCTATGTGTATCCTTCTTTCATAAGCATCCCATAATCTATATCCCCTGGAGCATACCCAACCATTTTCAATTTTACACCACGAGGGTCTAACTTCATTCGGAGTTTTTGGGGAATATGGGTGTACGCAGATGTCCCAAATATTCTAAAATTAGATACATTATGTCGTCTTCCCTCCCACATTTCAAATGGTGTAACATTAAGGGAAGCAGTGGGACTACGATTAGTGACATAAATCGCATATCGTAGAGCCTCACCCCAAAGCTCTTTAGGAAGCTGTGAATCTAACAATAATGCACGGGCCTTTTCAGTCTAAGTACGATTCATTCTTTCAGCTATTCATTTCCCATTCATTTAGGGATTATATGCAGCAGTATACTGCAATACTATGCCCTTATTATCACAAAAGGATTTAAAATTTCTAGAAATATACTCACCACCATTGTCTGATTTTAACTTCAATATACCATGACCAAAATGATCACAAGCATAATTATAATAAGTCCAAAAATATTCAAAAACCTCAGACTTGTCTCTTAATAAGTAAACTGCGGTGAATTGGGTAAAATCGTCTATGAAAGTAACAATATGTTTATACCCGTTCCACGTACAAGGGCTAATAGAACAGACGTCGGTATGTACTAGTTCTAAGGGTTTCTTATTAGCCTTATACATTTTCCCATTAAAAGGAAGGCGTGTAATCTTAGCAAGAATACATGGTTCACAATGTCTATTTTCTAAATTTTTCTCTTTCAAATCAGATAAACCATCAACCATATTTTTATTTACTAAAATTTTCAAATTACTATAGCTTAAGTGAGAAAATCGTTTGTGCCAAATTTCTACTGAATTATTATTGGTGTCTGATTTTGCACTATAATGACAATCATTAAATATTACTTTAAATTCTATAAAATAAAGGGACCCTAGTCTATGCCCAGCCATAAGCAATTCATTGGTTTGTGAGAAAACTTTAACCTCCCCTTTATTGAATATGATCTTTAAACCATGCTTTTCCATTTGCATACAGATAATAAATTTTTTCTTAATTGTGGTACATAATGCACATCATTTAATATAATATCAACTTTAAAATTACTTAAATAACCTTTTATTGTCCCTACACCAATGGCCTCTAAGTCAATGCCATTTTTGGCAGCTGAAATTTTAATTGACTTATCAATTTTACAATAATTAAAGAACAAACTAATGTCATTTACAAGATGAAATGAACTACCTGAGTCAACAACCCATTTAAAAATATTCTTATTCTGCTGTTCGGTGTTAGGGCTGAAGGACATAAAACTTACAAATTTGTTACCTTCAGTATTTTCAGTGCCTGTAAGAAATGATTTTCCTCTACCTCTCCCCTGGGTCTGATGATGAGTTGCTTTACTGTCGTCTCGGCCTCCGTTGTACCTCCAGTCGCTACGTCCACGGCCGTGTAGTCTCCGGTCACCAGTCTTGTGTCGTGCCTGCTGAGTGCTCGTACATTGGAATTTTTTGTGTCCAGGGGGTCCACATCCATAACATGGGAAGATTGAAGAGTCAAGGGATTTGGTCGCTCCTCTGTTCCCTTTTTCCTCTTCCCCAAGCAGTCTGTTTTTCACGAAGTCCATTTTCAATTCCTCCACAGTTTCCAAAGCCGTGATAATGCCTTCATACGATTTCAGCATGGATAGGAGTAAATAGTTAACCTTCTCTTCCACCGAGAGCTCACTGCCAGCATCCTCATGTTGTGCAAATAGCTTTTCTATGTCAAAAAAAGTTCCATTAAAGGTTTCCGTTCTCTCTTCTTATAAATAATTTAGATCTAGTTCCTTTCTTCTTAAAGCTGTCTTCCATGCTTTTAATCATTTGATAAGCAGATCTGTCCTTTAAGTATTCGAGGTGACCGCTATTATGATAGCCTGGGCCTTAGCTTCCAATTGCTTCTTTTCCGCAGATTTACTAAAGTCCTCCTTTTCGATCGCCTCTATTGCTCCATTATCCATTGTAGGATACTTTTCAATTGGAACTCCCATGTGTTGTAATTGTCCCCCGCGAAAGGGACAATTTGATATTTTTCTTTTGACATTTTATGCCCTTTAACACTTAATTCACTATAAAATGTGATGGCCGTACTGGGCCCATAACCCTGTTAAGGATTATGGGGATAATTAATCATAAAAATAATTCATAAAACGTGAAACGTGCTTTTATTTATATCAACATGAAAAAACGGAGAGTGTAACCTGTAAACCTCCTTTTTTAACCAACACAGTGTTGCCATTACAATCCAATACCAAAATACCTTATTTAATAAATCATTGTTAATTAACCTAAGAAAATTTAAATTAATTTCCCCAGCAGAAAAAAGAGCTCTTTTTCTGAAGAATGTTAAAGTTAAAATAATATAAGCAAAAAAAAAAAAAACCAACTTATGTTAGATCAGGTTTAATTTATAATCATCAAGGTTAACATTAACTTACATTGGTGATTCACTAGCATTTGCTTCAGACATACCAAATTTTGTCAATATAGATTCTAAATACTCTTTTTGGTTAATATACAAACAGTCATTATCTTGAATAATATTAATACCAAGATATTTTAATTTTTNTATAATACAAACTAAAACACAACTCTGTAAATATCAAAACTAATCGAGTAAGTCTTCATAGTTATTATCAAAAAGTTATAAAAACTAATTGCTAAATCAAACTTTAAATTCCTATTACTCAGATTTGCTTAAGACTAGGAAAAATCACAAAATAAATTAAAGGAATATTTTGTTGTAATTATCTAGGAGTTAAGAATATGATTGTTAAATTAAACTTTAAATGACAGACAGTATTTTATGAAAATTTACTAGCAATTCATATAAATAAAACAAAAGTTTACTTTAATAAACCAACTTATGTTAGATCAGGTTTAATTTATGATTTTTATTATAATATAAAATCAAAGTATCCAAATGATGTTAATGTTAATGCTTTCATCATGCATACTGATACAGATACATTAAATGTATATAAGTATATATGTTTATATATAGGTTGTCTCAAATGAAGCAAAAACATCTTTAAAAGAATGTAAAGTTGCTAAGAAAAGTATGCTAGAGAGTAAAATATCTTTTGAACATTACCAATATAGTGAATATAACAAGTACTATCATTTATGAACTATTTTCAATTTAAGTAAATGAGTAATATGCATTGGCACCAGAAGATGATTTGGTTATTATAATATTAAAAGGATGAAAGAGAAACTTTGAGAAAAATGAGTCGACATTTATAATTTAAAAGATTCAAAACTAATAATTTAATCATCAATCATGGTAAAAATAAATGTAAGAAGGATGAAGTTCAGTAGTTCCTGGTACTCAATTGTACTGAGAGGAGATGCTGAAATAGCTTGGATTTGAAGGATGTGAGAAAGAAGGAGTGTCAAATAATAGAGGGATCGAGTTCCAGAGACTAGAGGATATTCCAGCAGGAAAAAGAGCTCTTTTTCTAAAGAATGTTAAATTTGAAATAATATAAAGAGGAAAAAAAAAACAGAAACAGAAAACGAAATAGATAAGTGCTAATTCTATTTACCTACTTTAATATTAAATCATTCAATTTGAAAAGCAATAATAGGAAACATTTTATTTCAGTATTAACCAAATATAACATGTATGAATTATAGATTGTATTGGGATAGTAAGAAATCACTGTTTAAATTGGATATAATAAAGTTGAAAATTAATGAATTATATATAATTTTGCAACGCTTTCAGACTTCAGATCAGAAATACAAAACTATGAAAGGGCTCTCTTAGCTGTTAACTTAAAATTTGGAAAATTTAATTGATCCTGAAAGATAAATATTTACAGATGAAGACTTTCAAGAATATAAATTATTTGTATAAGCAAATACTGTTTGTGAGAATAATTATATAATTGCCAGAAGATATAAAGCTTCCTTGATCACAAAAGTATATAATATTCTTGAATCCATTATATTTGACGAAAAAGTTTTATTAATGATAATCAATATTTGCTTTTGTACATAAGCTGAATATATTAATTAATTTGAAGAAATAATTTGACATTAGCATCCGTAATAGCAGTGGACAATAATTTTCACATGGAAAATGTAAGAATAATCAGACTTTTAACAACCCTTCTTAAAAATGATGATTCAAAAGAAAAAAAAAATTTATAGATTGGCTATTGATCTGTATCATAAAACTGTTAGGGATAAAAATATTGGCTCTAACTTTTTTTAAGAAAATTGTAAATAATCCTCCAACAGAATTCTATTCTATAATTACTTTTGGCCAGGCATAAAATAAAATGAAAAGTTAGCTAGAGGTGATCTACCATTTAACAATTCCAAAACTCATGATGTTCATTACAGAGATCACAATTATCAAATGGAAATATTGCTATTAGTAGCGTTCACTAAATATATAAATGAAACATAAACGTTGTGGACTGTAATGCAGGCCAAGTAAATGGTGAAACAAGTAAGAACAAGAATTTGAAAATCTACTTACCACAGTTTTCGTCATTCCGTGGATCTTTGACCATTTCTTTGGTTTAAAAAAAAACAAGTGTTCAGAGCTCTTCCCACTTTAAATTTCGCCAAACGGAAAGAATCTCGTTTTGTTCGAACAAGTCTTGAGACTTCTGCTTCACCACTATTTGGAAACCTGCAAATCCTGTAATTTCAAAAGTCATTTTTAGAAGATTGAAAATAACCAAAAATGTGGTCATTTTTGTTTACTAGTTCTTAAATTATTTCAAACTATATCTGATTTAATGAATAGAACTGAATGTGTCCATATGGAACAGTTATTTAAAATTTTATATTTTAGGAATTCAAATTATCTATCTATTCAATCTATTCAATTGTAAAAAGATATGTAAAAAAAAAAAAAAAAANCAACATTTCAATCTAAACTAAAAAAATGAGTTATTAACAAATTAAACAATGAATTAATAAAATAATGAAAATTAAAAGCTAAAGAGATAATTGGTTCGTTATTCACAGTTACTAGACTTTTTATAAGTCTTTATAATATCATAGTCTCAATAAGGATAAGAACTGTTTCCCTTGCCAGAAATATAATTGATGATGATAAAAATGATGATATTATGAAACAAGTCAAAAAGATGATAGATTTTAAGATAATAATAAAAGGAATAATAGTTTATTTGATATAAAAGATATTCAATTATTTGAAGTCTTTATTAATAACAAAATATTAAAATATGTAATGAAAAAAGATTAATGAAAAAGTAATGTATTGTAATATATGTGTGTGTGAGGTAGACAGTGCTGTGTGCTTATCAGGCCTGAGGATTATTATTCTGGCTGTGAATTATCTCCCCACTGATCAAGCTGCTGGGCTTTTTGTGATCAAGCAAGTCAGTGCTTACTATCTGCTGATAGCAGTCGACAAGTAAAGAATGTAGAAAAAAGCCCACTGCTCTGGTTATCCTGCTAGGTTCACTAAACGCTCTAACCGGGAGCCAGGAGAGCTGCACCTGAGACTGGCCATTCATGGTGCTACAGAGACTGACCACTGAATGTCTTTACCATCAAAAGCACTGGACAGCAATAGGTCAGGCATAACTCTCTCTCTCTCTCACTCACTTTCAGATGATTCACATTGAGTTCAAATAATGAAAAGATCATTATGATTTGCTTTTAATTATCAAAACTAATCTAGTAAGTCTTCATAGTTATTATCAAAAAGTTATAAAAACTAATTGCTAAATCAAACTTTAAATTCCTATTACTCAGATTTGCTTAAGACTAGGAAAAATCACAAAATAAATTAAAGTAAGATTTTGTTGTAATTATCTAGGAGTTATGAAAATGATTGTTAAATTAAACTTTAAATGACATACAATATTTTATTAAAATTTACTAGCAATTCATATAAATGAAACAAAAGTTTACTTTAATAAACCGACTTATGTTAGATCAGATTTAATTTATGACTTTTATTATAATATGAAATCAAAGTATCCAAATGATAATGTTAATGCTTTCAACATGTATACTGAACTGATACATTAAATGTATATAAGAATATACATGAATATATTGATTAAAAAAAATTATTTAATTAAGACTATAAAAAGTTCATTGTTCGGAGTGTTACTTAGGATTTTAATATTAATAACACCGGGGAAAAATTTGAAACTCATTTTCTTTTGAGTTAGATTTTTCAGCTGTTTTCCATAGAATTAGTCATGCTGGTTTCACAACTGTTTTTAGTTTTCTTCTTTCACGTCCCGTGCGGTTTCTATTTGGGTGGGGCGCATGCTTGTCTAGACCTGCCTGTTAAGTTACGCCTTTTATACCGTGCTGAAACGTTGTGTGTCTGTAAACAGTATTTAGTATTTCGTTACGGAAGTGTACAGAACTACATTGTGTGTTTGAACTGAAACTTTTCCTTATGGCTATCTCTGCTCACACATGTATAAAGTGTGAAAACAGCCCCGATTCGTTTTGTTATATATGTGGCAGTTTTACCATTCCCAGTCAAAGAACAAACATCAGTACATTTGTCAGACAAGCATATTTTGCCTATTTTTAAGTGAAATATGAGATCAAGATAAATCATTGACACCTCATAAGGTGTGTAAATAGTGTGTTGAGGGTTTCCGGATGTGGACCTAGGAAACACTCCTATCGAGCCTTTAACGCCCCTCACCTTTTTACTAATAAAGCTGCTTGCGCATCCCCGACTGATTGCACCACTGCTTTATATAGAGTAACTTTTCCCTTAAAGTTATAACCCCAGTCACTTCCCCAGAGCCTTCTCAGTTTGCCCCATTTTCTTTCAACTTTATTGCATATTTCTTCAATATGCGTTCCTATTGTCATCCTTTCTGCAAACCATACTCCTAAATATTTGTATTGCTCCACTACTTTTACACAGTTATCTCCTATTTGTACTCTAGGGGTCTCTCTCTGGCAAACTTTCCTTTCAGCATCATGCTTGCCATATTCTCGACACTTATTTCCAGTTTGACTTTTCCGCACCTTTCCTGAACTACTCCGACCGCGTCCTTACCAGCGTATTCCAAATACTCTCTTGATGGCCCACTTATCATTGCGCATAAGTCATTCCACAAATTCGTCTTCTAACTCTTCCAATTGTTCTATTAAATCCTTAAATACCAGGCACCACATGTATGGTCCAAATACCGACCCTTGCGGACATCCTCGCTGTACTATTCTCTTGCATGTCTTTTCTCCTGCATACGATTTTACCCGCCGATCTCTTGCTTCGGCGTTTCCGCTTCTCCACAGCTGCACGGTCTACTCGGCACTATTCCAAATTCATGTAATTTCGCCTTAAAGTTTCAATGACCGGATATCACCTGTGTCACATGGTAGCCCATGTTATGTCGTTTTCGCTGGTTCGAATGCGACAAATAATGAATAAATATTTAATAATGAAATAAAAGAAAAATAAAGAAAAATTGAATATAAGAGGTAGCAAAATAACAACTTACAATTTAGATTCAGCCAGGCAGCTCGGTCGCTCTCATCTGCAGTCCTTCCTCCAAAGCGGCCCCGAAATTAAAGGTCTCCAACCCGGCCAAGCGAAAAACCCAAAAATCAGAGCACTTACCTTCTGGGAATGCGCGGCAGTCGTTAGTTCTCGAGGAATAGAGGACTGTATTGTTATTGTAACGGGGAGTCATATATGGCGGGACGAATTATTAATATATTACTTTTAGGAATCAAAATGGCGGCGGCGGATGCGCTTGACACTTCGTCTAGTTACTCCAATGGGATCTGGAAGCAGAGTGAGAGAAATGTGAGGTAGGGGAAAGTTGCTTTACACGATAAGGACCGTGAGTCGAGGCAAGTCAGCCCCTGTACCGAGATTAGGGCGCTCTGGCTTATAAAAGAGGATTAGGGCATAACCGCCCACCAAAAATTATAATAATTTTTCGAAAATTAAAAGCTCACAGACATAGAACAAATTAAAGGAATCACTTCTAAAATTAAGGGAAACAATAACTATTTACAGGGGACTGGAAGCAATTTTACTAATCAGTCAGTAACGGGACCAAACTACTAAAAGCTTTTGTCAGCGGCTTAGAATCATTAGTTCTAATGGAAGCAACTCGGTGGACCTCATCAGGACCAGGAATCAACCTTTCTATACGACCAATAGGCCACTCTAGGGGAGACGTCATAACCCCTTCTACAAACACAACTTCGCCCTCCCTAGGCAGAACACCACCATAGGCCCATTTTCTTCTTTGGATTAGAGTGTTCAGATACTCCCTTGTCCATCTATGCCAGAAGGACTGCAATCTCTGACCGACCTGTTGCCAATGACACCGAATGTTTACGAAGGGGAGAAATGGGAATTTCAGGCAGAGAAACTAATGGAGAACCAATCAAAAAATGCCCCGGCCTGAGAGAAATTAACAGCCTAACTGGGGTCGTCAGTCAGGGGGCAGAGAGGGCGGCTGTTAAGAACTGCCTCGATACGAGCGAAGAGGGTAGCAAAGTCTTCAAATGATTGGGGAGTGTTGCCAATTAATCGGGTGAGTAAATTTTTCTCAGACTTCATACCTGCCTCCCACAGACCGCCAAAGTGGGGGGCATATGGGGGATTAAACTTTCACTCTATCTGCTTTTGGGCACAAAACCCACCAATACTGGAGTCATTTTCCTTCAAAAATCTATACACTTCGTCCAAACGGCGAAGGGCGCCAATAAAGTTGCGTCCTCTATCGGAATATATTTCAGCGGGGAGGCCTCTACGCGCAATAAAGCGCTCCAAGGCGGCAATAAAGGATTCAGTGGATAACTCTGACGTGAATTCGAGGTGAACTGCCTTAGTGGACATGCAAATGAATAAACAGAGGTATCCTTTAGTGATATGGGGTTTGCCCGATTTTACCAAGAAGCGGGGGGCAAAATCAACACCAGCGGAAGCAAAGGGGTGGCTGGGTTTCACCCTTATTTTATTCACCATTTTTTCAATCACATGTGAACATTTGATTGTTAAGTTCGCAATTTTGAATATTATCTTTTCGTCCATTCATTCAATTCGTCTTTCTAGTATTTCCTCAATTTTTAACTCTTTGTGGTTAGACTCATGAACCTCATTAACCATTTCTTTCATTAGTTCGCTCATCTTAGCGACCCTGATCTTCATCCACTGTGCTGCTTTTCCTGCTATATTTCTATAGTAGGGTGACAGTAGACACTAACTTCCTACTCTACGCTGGCTTCCTTATTAACCAACTCTTGTAGTCTGTCATGCCCGCTTTGGGTTCCATCTTTACCAGGGGGTGTTACCTCTCCGGTGCCTCTAGTCACGCTCTCTCTCTAGGATTGTTATGGCGCCTCTAGCCACTCCCCCTCTCTCTACCTGTTTTGGTGCCTTTCTCAGCTCGCCACGCCCCATCTCTTGCCACTCACTTCTGGCTTCCACCAGAAGTGAGTGGCTAGAGAACAGAGGGGGCTTCTCTCCCCCCTCTGTTCTCTCTCCCCAATCAGATTCTATTTCTAAAACTCACGTCACTCGCCTCGCTGTTCATTTTCTCCAATCAACTTGCGACTCTTCTCCCTCTTCTTTATTCCCTCCCCAGCTACGGAGCAGGCCCACCTGTTCTCGTTCTCTTTTTCCGTAGCGTGTTGAAGCCTTGTTGAGAACAAAGAACTCAGAACAAAAAAAACTTATTATTCTTACCTTTTTCTCAGGTCCTGGTCGTTAGATTTTTTTGAAACTCGTTGTTTAGACCGATAGGGTTTTCAGAAATTGAAGTACTGACTATCGGACCCAAGCTATGAGGCTGCTGGTTGGAGCAAGGCAGAAAATTAAAAAGAGATTAAATAATTAAAAGACTAAAATAAATTATATATTTCTGCCATTAAAAAAAAAAATAAAAAAAAAAGAATAAAAAAAAAAAANAATTATATATTTCTGCCATAAAAAATAAATAAAATAAGCAGGCAATTCAATCCTGTAATACAATTTAATTAATAATATAATTCTATAGGAATAAAAATTAGAAATCATAAATAAGGCGCCTTTTATAATAAAATGTATATAAATACCATACAAATATATAACACAGGAATATTGCGGGTTACCAAGCTTCCTATGTATAAGAGATGGAGGCGATCACTATTTATATAGGTAAGAAAGGGTGGCTGGACAGTTATGGTGAAATGCTCTTAGGTTCTCCATACCCTCTCTCTCGGGGCCGCTGCGAACTATCCTTCACTCCAGTGAGCACTATCTGGCGAAAACTATGCAAACAAATTACGGTTCGCGGAAAATACAAACCAATTAAGAGCTAATTGTGTAATTAGCCTCACAACATTAAAATTATATATTATAATGTTTATANTCTCCCTCTGCTTTTCCCTTCTCAACTTGTTTACTCTTTTCCTCATCTCTTCCAATTCACTATTCCACCATACTGCTCCTCTTGGTCTATCCCAACTAACTTTCTCCTTCGCAGCTTCAAATATCCATTCTTCTATATATATATATGTGGCCTGCACACTCGTCACTAATCACTAACTTACCTTTATTAACTAACACACCAAATCTGAACTCCGTACGGCACAAAAACTAACACTTTTAAACCAAACTCAGATAGCACTGAAAACACGTCTGCACTCGTCGGCTGCCTCCACTAGATTCTGTAGGTAGAAACAGAAAGAAAATAAAAGAAGCGATATTTAGTGAGAACCCGTACCAGCTCGAAGGTTTTACCACACCTCACACCTCGCTTCTTGGGAGGACAGACTACCTACTACTAACTTCCAGTCCCATCTGGCCTTCGCGTTTTTCAGGTTGAGTCTTCTGGTCCAGTAAACCATTTCCACTACGTCTACGACCGACATCTATACAGATCCGGCCGCCACCCATCGACATCACAAGTGATGTCCCCGTAGTACCATTTTTGACTGGTTTCCCAGCCCAACACCAAGAATTGTCACTGGCTCGTGGGTTCTTGCCCCCACTACTGTTTTACATACCCTGGGATATTAGCTTGGACTTACCAGCATCCCAAGGGATGCGGGGATACTGTATCCCCACTTTCCCCCCATCTCTAAAACCCCAACAATATTTAACTCTTCATGCAATAAATAAATATTAATCTTCAAACTTTAACAAACTATAAACTCTCCCTTCATAAAACTAAAACGAATATTTAACTATTCCTTCCTGGTCTTAACTTACTCATCTTCTATCTTCTTCTTCCTTTCTTCTTAGAACACCTTTTGCGTACTTACCAAACATGTCGAATGTATCCTCTCTTAAACAATATTCTTTTCCTCCAAATATCCTCCCAAGTTCCTCTTCTATGCCATCTATCAATCCTTTTCTTTCCTCCCTGTATTTAACACATTCCATCCATACATGATTCACCGTTTCCTCCTCCCCACACTCACACCTTCCATCCTCAATTAATCCTCTTTCCTTTAACTTACTTCTAAAATTTCCATGCTCAAGAAACATCTGTAACAAATAATAACCAATCTCTATCCATGACATACTCAACCTTTCCGTCTCATTCGGAATCTTGTACGTCCATCTACCATTCTCACTGCGTTCCCATCTTCGTTGCCACTCCCTGACTATAACTTCCTTAATTTTCCGTTTTTCCTCTATTTTCTCAACAATAGTCCCATACCATTCACTTCTTCCTTCTTCTTTTACCTTTCTACTAACGCATCTTCCCTCTACTTCCAAATCTAATGGCATAATCCCGGCCAACGCCTGAGAGCCTTCTACCGATGCCGTTCTATACCCCTTTCTGATCATCAATAATACACTTCTTAGAATGCTAACAACTTCCCAACTCCCCTACTCTTAGCCTTCATTCTCTCGTACCATGCCTCACAATCGATACAAATAAACCCCTATAGATTTCCTTTAGTCTTTCATACACATCCCTGTTCCAAATTTTCTTTAGTCTTTACCACTGCCCTCATCTTTGTTACACTTTTAATCCCTACTACTTCCAGATGTTCCTCTACCACTCAACCACTTTGCCATTTCCCTTACACTCCTGAGGATCTCTCCTCTAATCCTTACCGCAACACCTCTTCATGGATCCAATTTCCCTTTTAACAACATAACTTTGGTTTTTTCTACCGACCTGACCATCTTGTTAAATTTACACCAATTGTCCACTTCTTCGATAACTTCGATAAACTATAACTAATTTCACTTATATCTCGGGAACCACTCGCCATTTCCTATTTATATGTTCCTCTATCATTTTACAAACTTCTTCCTTACCTACGGCTTCCATTAAGTCGCCATCGATCCCTCTCTCTCCAATATTAAATTCCCTAACTCTCCGGAGGTTGAACTTTAGAGAAAATTTCTCTATTAGTAGATCTACCGGCAGCACTCCTGCTAGCACGGGTAATGCCACTGAAGATGCCGTTCTGTGACCTCCTAGAAGCGTTAACAATAACTTCCGTTGACTCCTTTCGAGCCTTTTCCACTTAACGCCTCTTACTTTTTTATTAATAAAGCTGCTTGCGAACCCCCAGACGGGTTGCACCACAGCTTTATATAGAGTAACTTTTCCCTTAAAGTTATAACCCCAGTCACTTCCCCAGAGCCTTCTCAGTTTGCCCCATTACCTCTTTACTTTATTGCATATTTCCTCGATATGCGTTCCTATCGCCATTCTTTCCGACAGCAAAACCCCTAGGTTCTTGTATTGCATCACTACTTTTACGTAGCTATCTCCTATTTTGTACTCTAGGGGGTCTCTCTCTGGCAATGGCTCTCTCCCCTTAGCATCATGCATGCCATTTTCTCGACACTTATTTCCAGTTTGACTTTCCCACGCCATTCCTGGACTACTCCAGCAGCGTCTTTACCGGCGTATTCCAGGTACTCTCTGGATGGCCCACTTATAAGTACGCACAAGTCATCCATGTAGACCACACATTCGTATTCCAAGTCTTCTAATTGTTCTATTAGATCCTTGAATACCAGACACCTCATATATGATCAAAATACCGACCCTTGCGGACATCATCGCTGTACTTTTCTCTCGCATGTTTTTTCTCCTGTATACGATTTAACCCGCCGGTGTCTTAGGTAATCTTTCACGATCAGGAACCACTCCATTGTTATTCCTGTTTGTATCAGCTTCATTTTTTATCATTGGCCACCATAATCCGTCAAACGCACCTTTAATGTCGAAGAAAATGCCCATTACATATTTGTCCCTGCTGTTTCTGACTATTTCATCCACTTTCAATAGCGCATCATCAACAGACCTACCTTTTGCACACCAAAATTGCCTTTCATGGCGCATGTTGTTAAGCACCCCCTGTAATCTATTCAGGATCACTCTTTCCCAAATTTTTTCCGTTACTGGCAATAGGCAAATAGGTCTATAGCCTCTAGGGTCGTTTGCCGCTTTCCTCTCTTTCCTCAGCCATACTACTTTGCCTATCTTCCACTTTTTTGGAAATACCATTTTTTCTTTGCACTGGGTAAGTATCCACAGTACATCATCCTTTATAACCTCCCATCCTTCCGTCACCATTTTGATTGTTACCCTATCTTCTCCTGGAGCTTTGTTTTTACACCCCAATTACACATCATAATCCGTTGCGTCCCTAAGCCTCCTTCTGGCCCATTCATATACTTTCCTCCCTTTCCAAGTCGACGAATGCCCCACAGCCTTCTTGCCCATCCTCTTACAATTAGGCTCCACTGCCTTACAACTCCTATTAAAATGGCCCTCGCCACATCTACTGCACACCAGCTCATTACCACACTCCCGCGCATAATGCCATACTCTTGGCACCTTAGGCACCTTCTGGGTTCCAAGAATTCAGTTACCCTACAATTCCTCGTCCCTAAATACAAACTACCCATTACCGTTAACCTCCTAAAGATTTTACCCCCTACACTAACACACCACGACCTTACTTCCCCATCGACTCTTCCTAGAATTCTCTCCACAACGAAATTGTTCAGCCTCGCCGATGCCTCCCAACTCTTTACTTTTTCTCCGTTCTTTAATATTGCCCTTGCCATCTCCTTTGATCTCACCTTCCCTCTTGCCTGTTTATCCACTAAATTCCAGGGAGTTCGCCCAAGTTCCTCTCTTACGAATCCTTCCCAACTTTCTCTTTTCACTTTTCCCACCAACCTTCTATACTCCCCCTCTCCTCTCTCTATTTTACTCCCATCTCCTCCTTCTCCCTCTGCTTTTCCCTTCTCAACTTGTTTACTCTTTTCCTCATCTCTTCCAATTCACTATTCCACCATACTGCTCCTCTTGGTCTATCCCAACTAACTTTCTCCTTCGCAGCTTCAAATATCCATTCTTCTACTCTTTTGAGCCAGTCTTATCACACTCATCTTTCCATTTATCCTACAACTCTCCACTTCCCCCCTTCTTTCCTCCAGTGCCTTCCTAAAGCCCACCCAGTCCGCTCCTCTCATCACCCATTTCTTATCCCAATACCCAACCTCTTTTCCCTTTCCTATCAGCGCATTTCCCCCAACAGTATATAATATTGCTCTATGGTTTCCAGTTAACCTTTCTTCTTCCACCTTCCAGCCCCTAATTACTCCCATATCCCGCGCCCTAATCAAGGTGACATCTATATACGTTTCCGCATCTCTCCTCCCACATGACATACGTTGGTATACCATCTACATTCATTACTTCCAAGTCCATCTCATCCATAGTCTCTTCCAGCAGTCGAACTCTCTTATCTGTCATCACTCCTCCCCATCTTCTGCTCTTGGCATTTGCATCTATTGCAAATATGATACTTTTCCCTCTAAGTTCCCTACACACCCTCCTCACCCTTTCTAGATATATAGGCTTCATATCATGACTATATTGACAATACATGCTACATAAGATAGAAACTCTGCCCCAAATACATTATCTCTGCTACTACGCAATGTGAACCCGACAGACTCTCTATCTGCATAACCCCCACCTCTCTATCTATAATCGCTATGGCAGCCCAAGGTTTCTCCCCCAATCCCTCACCCGTCAAGACTCTACTAGCCATACTTAATCCCACCACGTTGCCTGGCTCCTGAATGGCAATCACTTGATGTCTTCCTTTTGCCGCCCTCTCTCTCAACTCCCCCATTACCACCTCCGACCTATCCACATTTGCCTGTACCACTCTGACCCCCCCCCCCTCCTCCTTCACTCATTTCAACTACCCTACCCTATAGATAGTCCTTCATTACCCCGAGACAGTACCCATTTACTCGTTCTTCTTTCAATAGATTTATAATACCTGGCCACCAAACTCTATCAAAAGCCGCTGACATATCAACGAAGATTCGTGCCACATAATTCTCCATTCTTTCTTCCACCGTCCTTCCCACTTTTTTCATAGCATCCTCCGTCGATCTGCCTGGCATAAACCCATACTGGCGCGAACGTATACTATCATAGAAGATCCCTTCCAATTCCTTAACCAGTAATCGCTCCAAGACCTTACCTAGTAGTGGCATTAAACAAATGGGCCGATATGACCCTGGGTCTTCTTTTGCTTTTTCCTCTCCTTTCAATACGGCTTTTATTACTCCTCTTTTCCATCTATTTGGAACTACTCCATAGTCAAAGCAGCCTTGGTATAGCCTCCTCAATGGTTCTTTCAATATCTCTAGTTCTTCCAAAATTATTTCTAACTTTATTCTCTCCCATCCAGCGGCTTTTCCTTTTCCCGTTCTCCTTATGGCTTCTTACACGTCTTCTTCAATATCATCATCTTTTATTAGCCTCTCCAGTAAAAGGCCTGCGGACTCCTCCCAACTTTTCTTTTTCTCCCCATCTTGCTTAATTGCCACCATAACTTCTTTGGGCCTTCGCTTTTCTCTAGCTCCTTTGTATACTCTGTTCCACGCTGTCTTCTTGAATTCTTCTTCCACAAATAGCTCCAAATATTCCTTCTTTATTCTGTCCATCTCATTTCTATACTCTCTTCTTTTTATTCTCCATTATCCAGTCTGCTTCTATATTTTACAATGCTCATTTTCCCATTTAATCGGGTAGGACAAAACTTATTTTTCCCTTTCTCTATTACCTCCCTGTAGTTTTCCCAAGCCGCAGTTTTGATATTCCACCTTACATCCGTAGATCCTCTATTAACTTCTCTCTTTCCACCCACAGAATATGTTATGACCCTATGTGATCCATTCACCCAATCTATTTTAACCTCCCACTTTCTAATTTCCTCTCCTATTCCTTTCGAAGCTAGTGTCACTTCTATGAATGTTCCATGGCCATCTTTCTCACACGTGGGAATATCTCCTTTATTTATAATTTCCAGCTCCAATTCATCAATCAGCCATTCCAATTCCATTCCTCTGTCATCTTTTTTTTATCCTCCCCAGGTGGGTTTTTCGCGTTCACATCTCCCGCTATTAGAACTCTTTCTCCCTTCAAGCAGATCATTACCTTCCTCAACATATCTATTTATTTACCTAATTCTTCTCTATACTGAAAATAAATACACACTATGTAAAATTTCTCTCTCCTTTTCTGTAAGACCTCTATCACCACACAATGGGAATTGCTCAATTCCGACAGAAGCATCACTCCTAAATCTGCATCCACTACCACTATCCCCGTCCTTGCTCGTTCCCCATGCTTGCATCCCTTTATTATTCTGCATGCCTCCCCATATTATAGTATACTCCCATACTGTAAGAAACAAATGGCTCCTGCACCGCCACAATTTGCCCTTTTTCTCAGACAGTAACTTCCCACACTTCTTCAGCCACAAGTCTGCTTCTATCCGCATTTATCTGAAGAATATTTACACCCCAATCATTCTTCATAATCAGTCGCGTTCTTCAGCCTCCTCCTGGTCCATTTATACACTTCACATCCTTTCAAGGTAGTCGAATGTCCCACAATTTTTTGCCTATCCTTTTGCAATTAACGTATTTAGGCTCCACTGCCTTACAGCTCCTGTTAAAATGTCCTTCACCACACCTACTGCACACCAACTCAATACCACATTCACAAGCATAGTGCCCAAATCCTTGGCACCTTATGCATCTTCTGGGCTCTAGGAACTCACTCACTCTGCAATTTCTTGTACAAAATAGACTTCCCATTGTCATCATCCTCTTGAAAATTTTTCCCCCTACTCTAACGCACCATGTCCTTAGGTCCCCATCAGCTCTTCCTAGTATTCTTTCTACTGCAAAATTATTCTTTATTTCTACTTCCTCTATGCCTTCAAATAATTCCCTATTCCTATTTAATGCTGCTTTAAATAAGTCTTCCTTTTCTATAGTTTTATCAACTCCGCATATGACCACTTTAGGCTTTCTCATCCTTGGGGTCCCATCTACCTTAAACCCTTCCTTCTCCAATTCCTCCATTTTCCTCATCTTCTCTATGTCCTCTTCTCCATGTTCCTCTACTACGAAGTTCCTTCTACTCATCCTTAAGTTCTTAACTCTTACTTCTCCGTCTTTTGGATCGAGTCCCTACCATATATTCTTACTTTAGCAAGATCAACCTGATCTATGTCTATCCTCCCACTGGCTATTGAGACATTCATAATCAGCAATTCTTCACCAGTTTGAACAATCAGGTCCGGCCTACAGCTTTTCTGGCCCCACAAACGTCGAATGCCCTCTTCTTGGCAAGCCTTCGAAAGGAAACGCACGACAGCGTGATGGCGGAGGATAACACCACCCTGTACCGAGGGGCGTCGGTTGATGGCATGGGCCGGCGTCTCCTGTGCCTCCTGACAGTTCCTGCACAGGACGCTCTCCGGTGTCCTCCGACCCAGTCCCCTCGAGGTCCTCACCCTGGTAGGGACCGCAGCAGCATACAGCCTCACAAACTGGACGAATTCTCGGCCAGAAAGGTAGGACGAACCTCTTGAAATCCAAGCTGTCGGGGAAGGAATCTCACCAGCGCCAACCAGGTCTCTACCGTCCACAGCCGATCCCAATTTTTCAAAATCGGCCGGCAAGGAGTCTGAGGGAAACCTCCCCCCCAACTCGGGAAACAAGTCCCCATTCCCCAAGCCCATGTCATACTTAACTCGAAGGAATCTCTTGGTCTTAAGGTAGGGAGCCAGGCCCGCTAGGCGAAATATGCCAAGTCCCCCAAATTTAAGCGGCGTGTGTATGAGGGCATTAGGCACGTCATGAGGTAGCCGAAGCCACCTCCTGACGTATGCCCTAACCGCCACGTCCAAGGGCTTTAGGGCAGAGGCAACGGTTAAACCAAAGGTAACCATATGGAGAACGCTCGGAAGGAAAAAAAGTGCGCAAAAAATCTATCTTCTGCTGCGGCTTCAGAGGAGGCCTATTGATCCGCTCTAATTTCATCACTATATCACACGGATTATAGACAATGCTAGTAGGGCCAAACATAATCCCAATATAGTCCCAGGTTTCATTAACCGTCACTGCACCAATTCGTCGCTCTCCAACGATATACGAGCAATCATCCTCCAACCTTATCAGTCCCCGCCCCCCGATCGCAGTTAGCGTAAGGCCACTTGACTTGTCAGGATTAATCTCTAAACCCCAGTCATGCAACCCCTCAGCCACTTGCTTGAGGAGGGCAGTAAGCCCTAGCGGGGAACTGGCATAGAGGACGAGATCGTGCGCATACGCCAAGGCGGGAATTCGGCCGTTTCGAAAACGAAAACCAAGCCTCTGCGACAGTCCAGCAATAATATGGTCCATAACCATGTTGAACAACAGTGAGGAGAGCGGATCTCCCTGCCTCACACCCCTCTTCGGCCTCATAACAGGTGACTGGATTCCTCCAATCGAGATCCTGCTACAGGCGTGTGAATACAGCCTCTCGACGTACTCGTAAAACTCGGCCTGAACCCCACGATTCCGAAGGATACGGAGTATGGCGGAATGACTAACACTGTCAAATGCCTTTTTGACGTCCAGCACCGCCATAGAGGTAGAACGTTTCTTCCTCCACGCAGTGCGAAGGACGGCATCCAGGAGAAGTACATTGTGAGCCACGCCATCATACCTCCTCCTAAAACCGTTTTACTCGGGAACATGCCGAACAACACTTTCCAGTCGAGAGGCTAGGATGCGATGCAGATGCCGTACAATCACAGAGGCCACTGAGATGGTCCTATAATCCCCAGGAGAGACGTGGTCCTGAGTTATGGGTATCATAGTTACCCTGGCCATCAACAACTCGGGGGGCAGTTGCCCCTCGAGAAGAAGGAATGTCCAAAATGACTGCCCCAATACGCCAAGGCAGTCTAGCCCAGACAGCAGGCCTAACCCTGTCAAGCCCAGGAGAGGACCGCCTAGACGGACACATTTGCTCAACCTCAGCCCTTGACACCGGTTCCCAGAGATTAACACCACCATCTACCTTAGGACCTCTGACCGATTCTGCATACCAAGGGGATGCTCCTCCTAAACTACTAGCGTCCAATACTGTGCAAGCTCCTCAACAGTGTGACTCGTGACAGCCGAGCCACCCTCGAGAACCTCCCGGGCAGCAGCTGGCCTATCCACTCGCCACAGCCGCTGAAGAGCAGCATACCGGATACGCCTTGGGGCCGGCCGGCCCCCCCCCCACCCGCAAAACGGTAGCATCCCCCGACCACCCCTTTACAGCTGAAGGCCGGCCAGCAGCAGGGCCCGAAGCAAGGTGAGTCAACACCCACCCTACCAGGGCCCCAGCAACCGACCGACAATCGGCAGCATCGGACGCAATCAAGAGGAGCCAATCCTCCGCCAGGTCAGTATGCGATGTTGATATCTCCAGCATAAGACCGCGCAAGGATCCGCGAATCGATGCACCGCAGTCACGAGGAAAACCAACCGGGTCCGCTTCCGCAGGGAAGGGAACACCGGCAACACCCTCAGCCCTCCGAAGAGGCACGCAACCATGCTTCACTGTCCGCAAGAATCTCCAGCTCCTTCGGATCCCAATGACGCGATCGCTGAGACCCAGCGTAGGCAGCATTGTGCTCCACGGGATGCGATCGCTTCTCGTGGAGCCCCCGACTGTTGGCAGAATCAAAGGTCCGGTCACAATACCGACAAGGGAAGCCCTCAATATCAACTATTATATTGGGTCGACTCCAGCATCCTCTGGTAGGCCCTCGCGTAGGCCAGGCATACGCCTGGTTGACCACACTTGTGGTCATCAGGTTTCCTAAGAAACCTACATAAGGCACAGCTCGGGGCACCAGAAAGCGACCCACAATCGCTTTCCTTATGGCCGGACTCAGCACAGTGTCCACAGATCGGAGTCCTCCTACAGTACTCTGCCGAGTGCCCATACTCCTGGCAATTGAAGCACCGAGTGATCCCTAAATAGTCCTCCACCTTACAGGAGAACCACCCCATGCACAATCGCCCCCTACGACGAAGAGGTCCCTGACTGCTGGGTCGACAGAAAGCACAACGTGCCTTCCTCCTTCCTCGCATTCCTTTAATCCTAACTTCTCCATCCGCCACCCCTATACACTCCTCAATACGATCCCTAGTAATTTTCTTGTCCTTCGAGACCTCTAGGACCACCTGGCCTCCTATTCGTCTACCACTTCCCCTTACTACCTTCGACCAAGACTGCTCCCCGTCTACTTCCATTCCAACCTCTTCTGCCTCTACTGAGGACAACACTCAGTTGGAAATAACTTCCTTTATTTCCCGCCTCAACCTATCTATTTCTCATTTTCCATCCACTTTCCTAATTTCATCTGCCAGACTCCCCTCGACTGTCCCTATCGCCTCATTTACCTGCGATACCGAGTTGCTGATTATCTTTACGTACTCATATATAGTGTCCATGTTCCTTCCTACTTCTAAAATCGCCTGAATCATAAGTCCAACACTGCCTTCTAGCTTCTCCACCCTTTACCTACCCCGTCTAACTTTTTTTTTTTTTTTTTTTTTTTTTTTTTTTTTTTTTTTTTTTTTTTTTTTTTTTT
>KZ807862.1:81036-105887 GCA_000696205.2 Oncopeltus fasciatus | reverse complement strand
TTCAAAATAATTTATAAAGGCCACATTGCTGCTGTGAAATTATTAGTTTGTATTTGTTTTCTAATTTTACTTTTTATTAAAACTTTAATTTTTTTTTTATAAGGAGAACTTATCCCAATTTTCACTTGTTTCATTGATTCTGGGTTCAAAGTTTGTTAAACATCAATATGTGTGTGTGTGTGTATATATATATATATACATATATATATATATATATATATATATATATATACACTTATTTTTGCCTTGCTAATAAATATTTCAAATTCGTTAAAGTTTTTACGGAGGCTCCTGATATTTAAGTGAATTATGGATATTCCCTCAGACATTGTTATGTGATAAGCCGAGTCGAGATCATAATAATAACAGTTAATAGAACTGAGTTCTGACATAATCATAAATAAAGTACACAATATTATATAAATGATGAGTTATCATTTCAGTAGAATATTCCAATATGAACGATCGCAAATATTAAAATAATTTACGGAAAATAATAGATTTACTGATATTTAAATTGTTTAAAAAATAATAATGATTAAGTGAGATAAGAACTAAAAAAGATTGTTTACAAAAGACACAGACATACAAACATACATACACTTGAATATACTCGTACATATACAACATTTGAATTGATATTATTATTATTATTATTATTACACGTATACATTAAATAATACATAAATAATTTTACAGAATTAAGTTGAATTAGAAGGATCATGTTTTTTAATAAGTTTATTTAGTTTATCGAAGTCCATTCTCATAGTGACCGAGCATTCATTCTTCTTCATCAGTACTTTAAAGTCACTCCACCAGACAAATTTATAGCCATGTTCTTTTGCAAACATTCTTGTTTCATAGAATAATTTCTGTTTGTTGGCGAGAGGTTTTCAGAGATGAAGATACGCTGAGAGGAATTCTTTTTCAGTATTTGATCAGTGGAAAGTTTAAACTTAAACGGCTTAAATGCTTCAATCCATTTTGATTTTGTTTTATAGTGTTGAAATTTTACCACTATAGGATTAGTTTTTTTTGTCTTGTTAACAGCTGGGACTCGATGTGCTCTCTCAATGTCTTCAGGCTTAAAATCAACGGAAATCACTTCAGCGATTTTATGCAGGATTTCTTCAATCGACTCATTGTCAGTTTCAGTGACTCCATTAATTTCTATATTTTTTACCCTCATTCTTTGCTGCATTTCAGCCATTTCTACACTCTGTGAATTAACCTGTTTTTTTAAAACTTCACACTCTTTACCTAAGGATGCGATTTGCTTTTTCAGAACTTCATTTTCGGTCTTTATCTAGATTATCTGCGCTAAAGCCTCATCGAGCTTAGAACAGCAGAAATCAACCGATGCTTTGTAATCTTTAATTATCTCAGACTGTTCTTGGAATTTCTGTAACATAGCTCTATGAAGTTCAGTTAGGCCCTTGATATCATTTTTGGTGGGGTAACCGACATAGCAGAAGTCGACTTGTGGCGGGTTGTATCCTGATGAACACTTATTTTTCTTTGCCTTCTAGCATCGGTACATTCAGGACATGTCCAGACATTAAGTGTCTGTTGAGCTTCCATATTAATTAAATCGCTGTCATCAATTTGTGAACAATTTTCGTTCACATGGAAAACAATGAACCACGCGGTGCACTGGATGCTTTTGCCTTTGCGGTTGATAGTAGTATGGCAATGCCCACACAGCACCATTACGACTGAATGTAAATTCTGACAAAATAAAGATGACAGGAAACAAGAACCTCTACCAGCTGACTGAATGAGCAAGCGCCACAGATAAGGGAGCCAGACGTACCTGAGCCGTAGTAATCCTCCTAGGAATTATGCAGATAAGGGAAGATTAGGCAGGTACCTCGCTACAGTTCGGGAGGAAAAAAAAATCGTTTAACTCCGGAACCACAACACTTGCTTCACAGCCAGTAAGTGAAATACAACCGGTCTTGCGCCGTCTACACTTATGTAAAGTTTCAAAATGTTAGCGTCAGTATTTCCGATAATATCGCTAAAATATGTGGAGCCGATCCTCACTGTACGAAGTCACTAGGACAACTTTTTCTCTATTTAACTTCTCTATTTTGTTTATTTCCTTCGCCATATTCTCCTCCACATGGTCAATCCCCTGAACTACTGAGTTTACATTCCCTCTCAACCTATCGCATGCATTCTCCCAGATCGATCCAACTCGTTCTACAATTGTTCCCAGGGCTCCCCCTACCGACTCTTCCACTCTCCCAACTATCTCATCTGACATTCTTCCGTCTACCAGCTCCATTACCTTCTGATCTATTGCCTGCACTCTCTCCCCAATCCTAATCGAGATAACAAACTCCTGGCAACCTTTCTTAATTACCCCCTCTAACTCTTCGAACCTTCTCTCAATCCACTTCTGCCTCTTATCCTTTCCCATCTTGTGAAAGTCCTCATGCATGTAACCCCGCATTTCGGTTACAATTCTTTTGACCTCCTCCTTCATCCTTTCCACTTTTTTCCCAACCTCCACCCTCACTTAGGGGAGTTCCCATTGCTCCTACCCCACCTCCCACTCCCTCAAACTCCTCCTTCTCTTCCTCCCTCCTTTAATTGGTTTGTGAAATTTTGGTTTTCTCTGTTTTATCCCACTCCTGCGCCAGGCTAGCTATAAGAGCACGCCCCTTACCGAAGTAAGCGGTGAGTACTCCCACCGTTATAGCTTATACTCCTTGTGGGGAAATTTTCAACCCAACCTTAGTTCCAGGTCCCTACATGTTCCAGATCCCGCAATTTGCAGAAACCTGGTTCTTCGGGACTCCCACGTTCCGACACGCAGGCAACCGACGCAGTGGTTGCCATCCCGGGGGACGAACGCGACCAGCCTAGTTAGGGGTCCACCGACCGGCGCGCCCACCAGCCCACTTCGTCTATTATTTAATCACATCCTAACTCGTATCCCTGCATACACGCATCAAGGACACTTTCTAAGGCTTTAGTCGAATGATGGGTGATGCAACGATACCAAACCATAGACAAGCCAGGTCGTTACCACTTGGACAATCAACTATTTTAAATATCTAACAATAATAAATAATAACCAACAATAATAAATAATAAAACTAACAATAATAAATAATAAACAACCACAGATAACAATATTAAATAATAACAACCAACAACAATAAATAACAACAACAACAGTGACAAACAATACAATAACAACAACAGCCACATTCCAACATGCAGACCCATGGACCAAATCCCAGAACCCACCAAAACCCACCAACCAAGAACGCAAGGCGGGAGGCGACCACCCCAGAGCCCAACAGTCTATAGCTTCATATCTCCATTTCGGAACCCTCTCCCACATCACCAATTGGACATAATGTCCAGAAATGCTCTGCGCCCATTTCATGCTTATCCGCTTTACGGGCGGCTCTACACATCGGGCATCGGAGGTTTCCCTTTTTTTTCTGGCACTGCTGCCTGATGTGGCCTTTTTCACCACACCTCGCGCAGCACACCTCCCCCTTTTTGGCCACCTTGCACTCCATGTGGAGGTGCCCAAATCTCCTGCAGCGGTAGCACCGCTGCACCGGCACTTTGTTTGACACCTGGCAAGTGCCAAACCCCACATAGAGTGAGCCAGTCTTCATGACGGATCTATACAGATCCGCCTCTGTCTCTACGAGCCAGTCAACTGGCCCATCTTTCCCCCTCGGGAGTTTCCTTATGACCCTGAGCCGGGATGCAAATCTTTCCCTCGAGTCTTGAGGGAAGTTCTGTTTTCTTATAGCCTCCGCCAGCTCCTGAGGCTCGGTGATGCCCCTAACCTTGTGTAATACTATATGCGGCCGTCGCCCTGGCATGATCTCCATCTGGAGACCTGCAACCCCAACATCGCTATCGGCCACTACCTTTATCGCTTCGTCGATCGACGGGACCTCCATTACTACATCTACAAACCGCCTCTTTCTAAGGCCAACGACGTGCCACCCTTTTTCAGCCGGCTTGACCGCGGCGAGGAGGGCATCCTCCCCCTTTTTGGCGCTATCAAGCGCATCACTAGCTTCTTTAGGCTTAACTGACACAAAGGTCCGCTTTGCAGGTACCGGTGGAGATACGCTTCGTCTCTCAGCCGGCGTCGGTGGCTGTTTACCCTACCTAAGTTTATTAAGGGGAGCAGGGACCGAAGACTTGGCAAGCTCCCTCTCATGAGGAAGCTCTACGGCTAACAGCCTATCCGCTGTTAGCCGCACGACCTCCTTGAGGTCCTCGTGCTGCCTCCTCTGTTCCCGAATCATTTCCTCCATCTTTCTCAGCTGTTCAGACGAGCCCTGCTGAGAATCTTTAAGCTCAAGGTCCATTCGAACCACCCGCCGCGTTAGATCCGCCACGACCGCCTTCATCGGTTCGAGCAGCTCGACGGCGTGTTTTATCTCAATACGCTTCGATTTACAGCCTCTAGTGAATGCCATCGCCGCACTTGTCCACGTCTCCTGGAAATCCAGGGCGGCCATGGAATCTTCGACATCCACAGGGACGTATTCAATTTCCCGCGGATTATCCTCAGACCGGAGGGATTCAGTGTCATCTTCATCTTCAGATACACCACCCGTCATTCTAAGAGGTGACGCTGTCGCCACCTGATCTAACCCGTAGAAGCGGACTCTACGTACGTCCTGTTGGGGAGCTTGTTGTGTCTCAACTAGTCCCATAGGTGAGACTCGTTCCTCTATCTGTTCCGGTTCATTAACCACTGCTACCGGCGTCGGACTAAATATACCTCCCGAGTTGCTCTAGTAGCGGATTTTGATCCGCCAAAGAACACCATCTGAGGGGGGGGGGCACTCCAAATGCTTGCCCCTCCACGGCCTGTTATCGTTTCACGACTGATATACACCAGCCTTCTTCGGTTCCTGAAAGTGACCTCTGCTACTCTCCTGGTTCATACTTTGAGAGTACTTATCTATTGCCGACATGAACGGCCCTCGTTCATCCCGCCTATTTTCATCATAAACAGCACAGCCCCCACTGTACTGTCCACAACCCACATGTCTTGTTTTAACGGGCTCCTCATACTCCCTCCCCGTATAGGGATTAATATGAGGTCTCACGACCTCCTCCCTTAAGACCTGGTAGTTCCCCCTATTAGGGAAGGCACTCGACAGTCTGGTGGGGTATAAAACCCCTTAGCGGATTCAACTACATACGTAGTCGCCAAACCCACCGCTCCAACTACTGAGTGTAGATTATTGTTAGCAACAGCGTCGGCATTAAACTCGGCGATGGCCTGCCCATCTGCTGACCTAATCTGTCGGGGGGGACGTAGCCTCATGATAGGCTATGTCATGTCTTTCGGCAATCATGTCGTCTGTGTCCACAGGGGGACCATTATTTATAGGGTTTCCAGGCCCCATATAATTATGGCCGGGAAGCATGTCCCTATTGTTTGCCCATAATTATAAAAAAAAAGAAAAAAAAAAGGTTAAGTCCCGAAAGTAGACACTTCTAACAGAGGACAAGAAAAATAAGACGAAAATAGAAAAGAAAACGGGAAAAAGGGGGAAAGAAAAAAAAAATTATAAGTCCCCAATTATCGATAAATTTTAAAAAATCAATAATTCGAGTATAACTACAGATACAAGTGCGTCCGACGCGTCGATTTGACGCCGGCCGGCCAACCCGCAAAACGGTAGCATTGCCCGACGGCCTCCCCACAGCTGAAGGCCGGTCAGGAGCAGGGCCCGAAGCAAGGTACCCTCGGCCTATTCTTACCTTTGATCGAGGCCTTTAGGCCAGCAGCATCCAGGAGGGAGCTCGAGACCACCTCACGGGCAGCCTCACCACTCGCCAACCGGAGCTCGACCTTTTTGCCCCGATTCCTTCAGCCCACCACCTGCCACCCGACCTCCTCGGGCCTCACAGCAGCCTTCAAGGGCGTGGCGACCTTGTCGGCCGTGTTCAGCTCCTCTGAAGGCTGTTTTGTCTCCACTACCACGACCCCAACATCCGTACGGGGCACAGCGGATCCCCTGAGTACATCAGCGTACCCAGGAGCAGCCGGCGCCCGACGGAGAGAAGGAGGCGCAAGCGGCGAGGCCGCCGGTTGAACAGGCTGTCCACCCACTAGACCGGATTCCCTCAGGGCGGCGACATCAGCCTTGAGAGAGCCAAGACTCTCACTGATGCCCGCCACAGCATCAGCCAAATCACCCCCGGCCCGCTCTCTCCCCTGCCGCAGCAACGAGGTGGCCAAGTCATAACAGGTCGACTGGACCTGATCGAACTCGGCCAAAATCGCAGCCTCGTCCTGCATAACAAACTTGCGCCTTTTAAGAAAGGCGCAAAGTGAGGCCCTCGCGGAGGCGACCCCACGGAGTTGGTGAACAACCTCCTCCAGTTGGGGAGTCCCCAGGCAGCAGGCCGAGACGCTGCACTACCTCATCCACTGCTATCGGCCGGGAATCTGACGACACGTCACCAGCCGACAAGCAAGGGGAGCCAGGGACGGAAGGGACAGGCCCGACCGATTCAGGTGTTGAAGGTCCACAACCCGCCTCAGCCGGACCTGGGACCCGCCTAGCAGCAGCAGCCGTGCGGGTGAGCCACCCAGGGGAAGCGCCCGGGCAGGATCCCTCTTTGGTGGCATACCAAACCCGCAAGACCGGAAGGTATTGCAAGTTTAGCACCGCGATCACCCAACGGTCACCTATGAAAAAAAAGGCTGAAAGGGGCAAACTAAAACCGCACAGTAGGGAACAAAGCCGAATATCTCGAAATTCGCTCGGTCGATGTCTGAAATCGATAGATGGACGCAAGACCACTAAGTACACAAGTGTACCAAGTATGACGCTGATAGGAGCCCCTCAAACCTTAGTTTTCTATAGAAAAACTAGATAATACCCGGCAGCTGGCAAATAATACGTCCTTCCTCGCTGATATCCAAGAGCAGACTCAAAATTTCAAGGGGGGATGAGCCCTTGACAGGCTCAACAAAACAGCAAAAGAACCGTGGGCGAGTTCCGTCTTGTTAAAAAGCTATACAGATTTAATAAAAAAAAAAAAAAAAAAAATCGCTCCAGAAGATGACCAAAACCCCGGAGCTGGAGGTCACACGTACCACATGATGGCGCAACTTGATCTTCAAAACTGACCTAAATTTGGTGAGTCCTTCCTGCAAATTCAGCTCACCGCAAAGAGTGGTAAGCCAAGCACTAAGGTCCACGTTGCACAAAAACCACTCGGTTGAATCCCCCGGAACTTGGCGAAAAATAGTCCCACCAAGAGAGCAATAAAATGTCCAAAGGAATTTTATTTAGGTGCAGCAGCCTTCAAGATCCTCAAAAGGTAACAATGACTTACCACCATCAAAATAGACAACCAGGTAGATTGCCTCCCACTTATGCTACACCTCTCATGTCTCCTTACAGTACCAGACTAGAGTCTAGCTCAACAGGGTCTTCTTTCCCCGCTGATTCTTCCAAGCCCGTTCCCTTGGCCGTGGTTTTGCTAGATAGTAGGTAGGGACAGAGGGAATCTCGTTAATCCATTCATGCGCGTCACTAATTAGATGACGAGGCATTTGGCTAGTAATATGTTTATTTGTGATAATTTACAAACAAATTTACAATTAACAATTGAAAAAACCCCTCTTCGTTGGGGCAAAAAAAAACAAAAATAAAAAACTAGGTGCGCATACAAGGGGCTCACTACACCCCATGGTGTGGCCCTAGATGGGCCGTTTATAATAGAGTCAGCTCCCAGGAGCACTCTTAACAATAATAATAATAAAAAGAAATATATACATAATAATACTAAAAATCATAAAACTATAATACATACAATAAAAAAAAAGATATAAAATAAAACAATCAAAATAATAATAAGACAATTAAAAAAAATAGAAGGTGAAAATAAAGAATACATAAATTTAAGATAATAATAAATACAAGGAAAAAGAAACTAACAAACAATAATACAAGATAAAATATTAAAAAAAGAGACATACATAATACAAGATAATAAAAACATAATATACATAATAAATATTAATTAAGCAAACCAAAGAAAAACAAGGCTAAACAAACTCTTCCTCAATGGACATCAGTTGCGGACACCAATCGCTGACGCAGTTGCGCAGGCGCGTCCACCAGCAGTTCCCCTCATGAAGGTCGCGAAGTTCATACAGCCGCCCCTTAAGACTCGCTGGGAGATCCAGTCCAGAGCCCTCGCCGGCAGTTCAAGTCGTCGAAGTTCCTCGTCAGACTCCTTCAACCTGATCCCCTTCCAGCTCAGCAGCACAGGGACGACTTTTCGCCTCGCGGCCCTCGATTGCATAAGGCTCTCAGCCGCCTGGTAGACCCAGTCCCTACCATACCTTCTCTTCTTAGCCAGCCCGACCTGCTCCATGTCCCACCTCCCGCTGACAACCGAAATGTCCATAATGATGAGCTGGTTGCCAGCGTGGATAATGAGGTCAGGGCGGCATGTCTTGCTGCGATGGGTGAGAGCGCGTTCCACCAGACATCTGTGACCCTTCCTGGCCAGGTTTGAAGACAGGAACCGCACTACGGCGTGGTGTCGGAGGTTAACACCACCCCGGACCAAGGGGCAATGGTTGACTATATGGGCCGGCCTCTCTTCAGCACTGCATCCGTGACGACATCCGGTACACCCAGGTGGTCGTCGGCCCAGACCCCTCGTCATCCTCACCCTGGTAGGGAGGGCACCAGCGTAGAGCCTCATAAAGCTGACATACTCCCTGCCAGAGACAGTGGAGTACGTCCTCGCAATCCACGCAGTGGAAGCAGACACCAAACCAGCGCCGTCCAGATGTCTCCCATCAACCGCGGTTACCAAAGCCTGGGAGTCGGCAATTCTCCCACCACCTACCAGGGCACTTCTCCTCTCTCGTGACTCTCAGAGAGCCTCTCTTAATTCCTCTCCTTGCCCTTTGCCCTTGCCTACGTGACTCACCACACGCAACCCTCTATTTCTAACGTCTAAAATAATAACAACAATTTTACTAATTTCCTCCTAATTTAAAAACTATTCGTCAAATTTAATAAAATTTTACACAACTACTCACGACACGTATATCCACCACTATGCAAAATCTCAGCTAAAAACTCCTCCAAAAACCAACACTTTTCACTGAAAAACACAGAGCACGAAAAAAACACGTCTTACTTCCACAACAGATAGAGGGAAAGTAGTAGGTAGGTACAATGAATGAAAATGCGATTTGGTGAGAGACACGTACCAACCCGAGGGTCTTACCTATGAACCTCTCACCTCGCTTATTGGGAGGGCATACTAGCTAATACCAAACTTCCAGTCCCATCCGGCCTCCACCTTTTTCAGGTTGAGCCTTCTGGTCCTGTAAACTACGACCACTACGTCTACGACCGGCATCTATACAGATCCGGCCGACACCCAATGACATCACAAGTGATGTCCCCGTAGTACCATTTTTGACTGGTTTCCCAGCCCATAACCAGGAATCCGTGGGTTCTTCGCCCCCACTACTGTTTTCATACCTTAGGATGTTAGCTTGGACTTACCAATATCCCAAGGGATGCGGGATACAGTATCCCCCCCCCCCCTCAAAAAAAAAATCGTCCTTTCTTGTTACTTATTTGCCGTTTTCCTATCATCTTCTTCTTTTCTTTTTAAGACTGCTTTTGCATATCTACAAAATATCTCAAATGTGTCTTCCTTTATACAGTCTTCTATTCCCTTATATGTCCTTCCAAGTTTCTCTTCTATTCCACCTATCATTTCTTTTCTTTCGTCCTTATATTTTTCACACTCCATCCACACATGTTTCACATTTTCCAGTTTTCCACACTCGCACTTTCCGTCTTCACTCAGCCCTCTTTCCTTTAATTTTTCTCGAAAATTCCCATGTCCTAGTATCATCTGCGACATGTAGTATCCACTTTCTACCCATGGCATATCTAACCTGACTTTCACGTTCGGGAAAACATTGTATGTCCATCGGTAGATATTAGGTATTTTTCGCTACATTCCCATCTTCGCTGCCACTCTCTCACTTTTATCTCCTTAATTTTTCCTCTTTTCCCCGTTTCCTCAACCATTGTTCCAAACCAGTCACTTCTTCCCTCTTCTTTCACCTTCCTACTAATCCACCTTCCTTCCACTTCCAAGTCCAATGGAAAGGTCCCCGCCAACACCTGTAAGGTTTCTATTGCTGCCTTTCTGTATCCCTTTGTAATTAGCAACAGTACTCTTCTCTGTAAGCTGTTTAATTTCTTTACTCCCTTACTCTTAGCTTTCATTTTTCCATACCAAGCCCCACAACCATAGCTCACTATAGCCACAAATAATCCACTATATATTTCTATTAGTCTTCCGTGCACATCCCTATTCCATATTGTTTGTTCTCACCACTGACCCCATCTTGATTACACCTTTACTTCCAACTTCTTCTAAATGTTAATCTATCTTCCACCCACTTTCCCATTTAACACCCAGGTATCTAATTTCCCTTACAGTCCGCAGAGTCTCTCCTCTTATCTTAACTGATACTCCCTTTCCCGGATCCAATTTTCCCTTTAACATCATTATCTTTGTTTTTTTCCACTGACCAAACCATCTTGTTCAATGTACACCATTTTTCCACTTTCTCCGTTGCACTTTTAATTTCTTCTTCGAACTTTAGCCTTGATTTCCCCCATACTATTATGACTGCATCATCAGCGTATGCCACTACTTCCCTATTACCTGGTACCAGGCACTTTATAAATCCCTCAAAGAGCACCTTCCACAACTGAGGCCCCAAAACCGAGCCCTGCGGACCGCCTCTATTACTGTCTTCTTTACTTCTCTCCCTCCTTCTCTCATTTTAACTACCCTGTCCTTTAGATAGTCTTTCATCACCCTGAGACAGTACCCATTTACTCTTTCTTCCTTCAACAGATTTATTACTGGCCACCAGACTCAATCAAAAGCCGCTGACATATCAACAAAAATTCCTGCCACATACTTCTCCATTCTTTCTTCCACCGTCCTTCCCACTTTTTTCATAGCATCCTCCGTCCATCTGCCTGGCATAAACCCATACTGGCGCGAACTTATATTTTCATAGAAGATCCCTTCCAATTCTTTAACCAGTAATCGCTATAAGGCCTAACCTAGTAGTGGCAATAAACAGATGGGCCGATATGATCCTGGGTCTTCTTTTGCTTTATCTTCTCCTTTCAATAAGGCTTTTATTACTCCCCTTTTCCATCTATTTGGAACTATTCCATAGTCAAAGCAGCCTTGTTATAGCCTCCTCAGTGGTTCTTTCAATATATCTAGTCCTTCCAAGATCATTTCTAACTTTATTAGTTAGAACCTCCCATCCAGCGGCCTTTCCTTTTCCCGTCCTCTTTATGGCTTCTTCAACGTCCTCTACTTTTATAATTACTCTATTCTCCCATCCTCCTCTATAGTTTTCCGCTTCCTTCCCCAGTCTTCTGTGTTCATCGTCGTCTTCTTCTATATCATCGTCTTTTATGAGCCTCTCCAGTAGAAGGCCTGCGGACTCCTCCCAACTTTTCTTTTCCTCCCCATCTTGCTTAATTGCCACCATAACTTCTCTGGGCCTTCGCTTTTCTTTAGCTCCTTTGTATACTCTGTTCCACGCTGTCCTTTTGAATTCTTCTTCAACAAACTGCTCCCAATATTCCTTCTTTATTCTGTCCATCTCATTTCTATACTCTCTTCTTTTTATTCTCCATTTCTTTTTTAATTTTTTCTTTTCTTCTTCTTTATGTGCTCTTTGGTATCTCCTCCTGTCTCTCAATACTTCCTGTTTCAATTTCTCTAGCCCAGATGTCCACCATTCTTTCCTATAAGGTTTTCCATAGACCTTTCTTGTGCTTTTTCCTACTGCTCCCAAAATCCAGCCTTCAATGATTCCCGCATATTTTACAATACTCATTTTCCCATTTATCGGGTAAGACAAAACTTCTTTTTTCTCTTGCTCTATTACCTCCTTGTATTTTTCCCAATCCGCAGTTTTGACATTCCACCTTACGTCCGTGGATCCTCTCTTAACTTCTCTCTTTCCACCAACCTTATATGTTATGACCCTATGAGATCCATTCACCCAATCTGTTTTAACCTCCCACTTACTGATATCCTCTTCTATTCTTTTTGAAGTTAATGTCACGTCTATGAATGTTCCATGGCCATCTTTCTCATACGTGGGAATATCTCCTTTATTTATAATCTCCAGCTCCTATTCATTTATCAGCCATTCTAATTTCATTCCTCTGTCATCCATTTTTTCTCCTCCCCAAAGTGGGTTTTTCGCATTCACATCTCCCGCTATTAGAACTCTTTCTCCCTTCAAGCAGATCATTACCTTCCTCAACATATCTATGCATTTACCTATTTTTTCTCTATACTGGAAATAAATACTCACTAGGTAGAATTTCTCTCTCCTTTTCGATAAGACCTTTATCACCACACAATGGGAATTGCTCAATTCGGACAGCAGCTTCACTACTAAATCTGCATCCACTACCACTATCCCCGCCCATGCTCGTTCCCCATGCTTGCATCCTTTTATTTTTCTACATGTCTCACCATACCCTCCGATATTATAGTATACTCCCATATTATAGTATACTCCCATACTGTAAGACACAAATGGTTCCTGCACAGCCACAATTTGCACTTTTTCCCTGATTGCCTCATCCCACACTTCTTCAGTCACAAGTCTACTTCTATCCGCATTAATCTGAAGGATATTTACTCCCCAATCACTCTTCATAGTCAGTTGCGTCTTTCAGCCTCCTCCTGGCCCATTCATACACTTCACATCCTTTCCAGGTAGAAGAATGTCCTAAATTTTTTCTGCCCATTCTTTTGCAATTCACGCATTTAGTATTACTGCACACCAACTCATTACCACATTCACGAGCATACTGCCCATATCCTTGGCATCTTATGCATCTTCTGGGCTCTAGGAACTCACTCACCCTGCAATTTCTTGTCCCTAAGTATAGACTTCCCATTGTCATCATCCTCTTGAAAATTTTTCCCCCTACTCTAACACACCATGTCCTTAGATCCCTATCAGCTCTTCGTAGTATACTTTCTACAGCAAAATTATTCTTTAGTTCTACTTCTTCTAAGCCTTCAAATAAATCCCTATTCCTATTTAGTGCTGCTTTAAACAAGTCTTCCTTTTCTATAGTTTTGTCAACTCCGCATATGACCACTTTAGGCTTTCTCATCCTTGGGGTCCCATCTACCTTAAACCCTTTCTTCTCCAATTCCTCCATTTTCCTCATCTTCTCTATGTCCTCTTCTCCATGTACCTCTAATACGAAGTTCCTTCTACTCATCCTTAAGTTCTTAACTCTTACTTCTCCTTCTTTTGGATCGAGAACTCTGACAAGATCCTCTTTTTTTTTCTTCTCTCCGCCTTTCGGTACTTCTATTATAACTTTTTTCCTGCTTTTCTTCCTCTTAAGCTTCCCAGCATACGTTTCAAATTGTCCCTCATCGGTTTCTACTTTTTTTACCTACTGTGCTTCTCCAGTTTCTTTCCAACCTCTTCTATTTTTACCCACGGTACTTTTTCTACTACTTCTCCAAATTTACATACATTTGAGTTTACCGTTGTCATCTTCTCCTTGACCTCCTTCATAAATTTTTCACATTCCTTTAGCCTTTCCTCCACCTGATGTAATTTATCTCCCATGTCCTTCATCTTATCCTGATATCTGTTTTCCTGTTCTTCTCTGTTTTTTTCCCTCTGTGTGTCTAAAAGTCTGGATGCCTTCATCCAAGATTCCGCTTCTCCCTTTAGCACATTTAACATATTATTATTTTATTTTATTGCTTTTTCCCCTATTTTATCTGACAATCTCTTTGAAGCGTCTTCCGCAACCTGTAAAATCATTCCCTTCCAGTCCATGTTGCCTATCCTAGAAATTTCCCTCTTCTTCTCATAATTACTGAGCCTATTAATCTCAAGTTAGTACTTTTCGTTTAGATCCCTCATTCTTTGAAACTGCTTCTGTAAGTAGACTTCATGTTTATTTTCTCCTCCCCAGTACCGTTCAACGTATCCCTGTACTTCTCCTAAAATGATATCCCCTTCTCTCTTCAGTTCTTTCGCGACTAATTGTCCGGGATACAGCTCCTCTATGACAGCCTCCTTCGTAGCTCTCTCCATCCTCTCTTCCCTAACCAGGATTAATTTGTATGATAATCTAACTGTCCAATATTAAATTTATACTTCAATAATTATATTATTTATATAAATTAAAGCCAACTTAAATTAAACGTCTAAACATATTTATTTCAATCTAGTTTAAACACGTAATACTAGTGCGTGACCTTGAAGCACTCAGGCGTCAGCCGGCCCCCGGGCTAGGTAGCGGTTAGCGACCCTTTTTCCCCCTCCCGCTCACTGACCTACGTCACTCCCCTCGCAGCTGGCCTATTTCCTTTGTTTAACTTCCAATATACTCTAACTAATTTCACTTATATCTCGGGAACCACTTGATCGATAAATTGGAAATTCAACAAAACTCACCAGAACTGCTATCTCCACCTCTATTTCAAATCTCAGCCTCGTAGGTAAAGAAAAAACAAAACACAGAGAGCTCACAAAACACGTCTGCACTCACTGAACTCCACAACCAGACTCAGTAGGTAGGGACATTCGTTCCCACACACCACCGACGTGGGATCTTTAAGGACCGTACCTATTCCTACTGGAATTTATCGGTCCCCCTATGCAAGCACAGGGATCGTTTTACAAGAAGGGGCTGTCACCATCCAATTGCAGCTGTAGTGCAAGGCTATCAGTTGGATGAAGGCGCCTGGGACACTTACGTGAGCCCCAGCGCACCCCCGCTTGGTCCATTGAAGGACAGGTTGAAGTCGCTCAACCAGCGCGTAGAGAAGTTGGTTACCCAAACTACCTCCACTACCAGATCACGGAGAAAACACTCCGCTTTAGCTCTGGTCGGCCGCACCCTCTACTAAGGTACTTCTGGGCTATCACCAGCATTCGGCTCAGTTTGTTAAGCGGTTGCCCTCTGCTCAGCTCATGGCAGGAGAATCCCCTTAGGGAGAATCTCCTTACCACGGCCCATGGTAAACCACGACCACTACGAATCCTATCTCAATTGGAAGTATTGGGCTTGGTTGCGAGTCTTGCTCCCGTAGTTCAGTATTTCGTGCTCATTAACAGAGACACAGTGTCACTGATCGCACACCCGACAACTGGACTTCTCCATTAGTGTTGTCTACTGATTTGACCCATTGCCTGAAGGGTCGAGGATTCAGTATCCTAGGACCCCACATAATTAGTAATTAACCTTATGTGGGGGGGAAAGGAAGGGGATTGGTATGGAAGGGTGGCGGGAATTCCCCAACCTGGAGAGCTAGTGACTGTTTGCATTTCATAGATGGGCGATGGGATCGCCAACCCCTACGCCTTGCCTTATGGCTCTTTTTCGTACTCACCTATTGCCTGTTTACTTCTCAAGAACAAGTCTGCTCAATTCCTGAAAGAACACATACATTTTCTTATTTAACCACTGCTCACCTTGCTCTGGCCACTTTAGTCCTTTCCTTATCAACCTTCCATCTTTCCTCATCGTACAATACACACGACAAGACTTTGTGATTCATTGTGTCTATTACTCCACAATCACACTCATTCTCGTCGCGCAGTCCGAATTTTTTGAGGTATTCTCTACAATTCCCGTGACCCGTGAGAAACTGCACCGTCCAATAATTTAGCTCCAGCCAGTCCCATCTCAGCCTTTCTTCTACCTTACTGATGAAGGAATGTGTTCTACGGCCTGTTGCAGCTCCTTCCCACCTTCTTTGCCATTTCCTATGTATGTGTTCCTCTATCATTTTACAGACTTCTTCCTCACCTACGGCTTCCATTAAGTCGCCATCGATCCCTCTCTCTCCAATATTGAATTCTTTACCTCTCCGCAGGTTGAACTTTATGGAAAATTTCTCTATTAGTAGGTCTACCGGCAGCACTCCTGCTAGCACGGGTAATGCCACTAAGGCGCCGTTCTGTGACCTCCTAGTAGCGTTAACAATATCTGCCGTTGACTCCTTTCGAGCCTTTTCCTGTTAACTCCTTTTACTTTTTTTATTAATAAAGCTGCTTGCGAACCCCTAGACGGGTTGCACCACAGCTTTATATAGAGTAATTTTTCCCTTAAAGTTATAACCCCAGTCGCTTCCCCAGAGCCTTCTCAGTTTGCCCCATTTTTTCTCTACTTTATTGCATATTTCCTTGATATGCGTTACTATCGTCATTCTTTCCGATAGCAAAACCCTTAGGTACTTGTATTGCGTCACTACTTTTACGTAGCTATCTCCTATTTGTACTCTAGGGGGTCTCTCTCTGGCAAATTTCCCTTTTAGCATCATGCATGCCATTTTCTCGACACTAATCTCCAGTTTGACTTTCTCACACCATTCCTGGACTACTCCAGCAGCGTCTTTACCGGCGTATTCCAGGTACTCTCTGGATGGCCCACTTATCAGTACGCACAAGTCATCCATGTAGACCACACATTCGTATTCCAAGCCTTCTAATTGTTCTATTAGATCCCTGAATACCAGACACCACATGTATGGTCCAAATACCGACCCTTGCGGACATCCTCGCTGTACTATTCTCTCGCATGTCTTTTCTCCTGCATACGATTTTAGCCGCCGATCTCTTAGGTAATCTTCCACAATCAGGAACCACTCCATTGCTATTCCTGCTTGTACCAGCTTCATTTTTATCATTGGCCACCATAATCCGTCAAACGCACCTTTAATGTCAAAGAAAATGCCCATTACATATTTGTCCCTGCTGTTTCTGACTATTTCGTCCACTTTCAATAGTGCATCATCAACAGACCTGCCTTTTGCACACCCAAATTGCCTTTCATGGCGCATGTTGTTAAGCACCCGCTGTAGTCTATTCAGGATCACTCTTTCCCAAATTTTTCCCATTACTGGCAGTAGGCAAATAGGTCTATAGCCTCTAGGGTCGTTTGCCTCTTTCCCTTCTTTCCTCAGCCATACTACTTTGCCTATCTTCCACTTTTTTGGAAATATCATTTTTCCTTTGCACTGGGTAAGTATCCACAGTACATCATCTTTTATAACCTCCCATCCTTCCGTCACCATTTTTATTGTTACCCCATCCTCTCCTGGAGCTTTATTTTTATTAAACCGGCTGAGTGCTTCCCAGATCTCGTCAACGGTCAAATCTTCACTGATGTTTCGCTCTTCGACCTTCTCCAGCTCTTCCGCCAGTTTACGTCTAATCTCCTTGTGGTTCTCATTCTCATCCTCCTCCTTATCCTTTATCACTACTTCATCTAGCAGCACCTCAACAGTTTCTTCTATTGAATTTGTGTATTCTCCGTCTTTCTTTATCGCATTTACTACTCCATGGGCGGATATTCTCCCGGTTTCTAATTTATATCCCAGGCCCCATAAGTTGGTCCTTACTTCCTCATTAATTTTCTGTCTCCAGCTATTCCTTTTCGCTTTTCGGATTTCTTTAACGTATTTTTTCCTGACGTTTTTGAGTAATTGTTTGGCATGGTCTTTTTCTACTCCTTCCGTCATGCTAGGGATTCTATTTCTTGTCTGCACGACTCTCTTTTTAAGTTCGTCCAGGTCTTGTGTCCACCAGTTCTGCGATTTTCCGTATTTTTTGTGAATCGGGACTAGGGACTCCCCCGCTGTCTTAACTAACCGCTTCTGTAGTGTGTCTATTTCACTTTCAATATCTCCTCTGACCCCACTTACATAGTCGCCTAGTTTTTCTCTAAATCTGTCCCAATTTGTCACCTTTTTCACCATTTTACGTCTCTCCACATTCCTGGTCAATCCCACTTCAAACAATATTACTCTATGGTCGCTGCTCACGTCATCTTTCAAAACCTCCCAACGACCAATATTCGTCCTCATCTCTTCTGCACATAGGGTTACATCAATATTGGAGGCTGATCTTCCATTGAAGAAGGTTTCCAGCTGGCCTGCACGATTACAGACTGACAGATTGTTGGTTAATATGAATTCTTCAAGTATTACTCCTTTTCTGTCAGTTCTGCCGCTATGCCACATCATAGACTTTGCATTGACGTCGGCTCCTATAATCGTGTTTTTTCGATGTTCCCCTAGTTCTAACAGCACTCTTTCGAGTTGCCTCACAGAAGTCTCTGCCGGTTCACGAAACTGAAAATAACTGGAGACCAAAATTATGTTTTGGATTCCTTCAATTGCGACCACAACGCAGTGTTCCGTACACATCTGAGAGTATTTAAATATGCTCAGTCCTTCATTAAAGATGGCGACACAAGCCTGCGGGATACCTTCGTCCGTTCCTACCACTACTTTAACTCTGATTCCCAAACCATATACTTTACCTATCCCTGCATATGGTTCCTGAATCAGCACGACGTCTAGTTTTTCTTTTATTGCCAGTCTCCTTAGCTCGTCCATCGCCACTTTGCTTCTTCCTAAGTTAACCTGGCCTATTCTTATGACGCCGTTCCACCTATTCATAGTTGGTCCATGCCCCCAACCTTCTCTTTTCCATCATTACTACAGGGCATCCTCTCCAGTCTACTGAGTGGTTTGTCTCCTTGTATCCCATTCTCTTGCAATTGGCACACTTGCCGCCATCTAACTTGGCTCGGCATCCTAATCTGTGGTGTCCCTCCTCAGCGCAGCGGCTGCAAGTTACCGCGTTCCCACAGTTCCTGCCAATGTGTCCGTATCCTTGACACTTAAAACTTTTCAGGACTCCCACATATTCCCTCACTTTGCAGGACTGAACACCTACGTATACTCGCCCCTCTCTTAGTATTCTTTTGAATATCTCTCCTTAGACTTGGACTACCCAGGATCCCGTGTCCTTTCTGCTGCTCCTTAATTTATGTTGGACTTTACAGCCTTCATTAAATTGAGCCTCTGTCACTCCGTTCAGTAGCCATCCATTTTTTTTTTCCAAATGGATGTTTTGATCTCCTCTCCAGTCCATTCTCCCATAACGTCATAGACGACAATACTGGGCTTTCTCAACTTGGGTTCACAATTCACCTTGAACCCTTTCGCTTTTATCTCCTCTAATTTTGATAATTTCTCCATGTCTCCTTTGTCATGGACCTCCACTACGTAATTTCTTCCTTGCCTCTTTAACCCTTTTATTCTGATATCTCCCACTTTAGGGTTAAGGCACTTCACCAAATCTTCTTTCGTGCACTTAGTATTTGTTGCACCTGTTCCGATCACTACTAATGGGCCTCTTTTCTTTTTGCCTTTTACCACTTCGGACCATTTCATATTCCCTTCATCCGGTGTGCTAAGTTGTCCTGTAGATCTTTCTTTAGAGCTTAGTAATTCCTCTATTCTGGTAAATTCTTCGTCTTTCCTTTTCCCTGCTTCCTCAACTCTCTCTACAATGCCTTTTACCCCTTCATCAATGATTTTCGTTGTGTATTTTTCTTGACCCTCTATCACTGCTGCAATTAATTTGTGGTCCTCAGTCCGCTCAGCCTTCATCAGACTACTAATTTTATCTTCGACTTCCCCCCTAATTTTGTTCACCATCTTTTCATTCTCCTGTGAACATTTATTGGTGAAGTCCGCAATCCTGTTTGCTATTTTCTGGTCCATCACTTCTATGTTCCTGGTTATAATTGCCTCCATTCGCAAGTCTTTAAGGTTAGACTCTTGAACCTCTTTTACCACTTCCTTCATTAGTTCGCTAATCTTAGCGAACCTAATCCTCATCCACTGTGCTGCTTTTCCTGCAATGTTTCTTGCAGTAGGGTCACAGTAGACACTCACTTCCTCTTCTACGCTGGCTGCCTTGTTTACCAACTCCTGTAGTCGGCTCGTCATGTCCGCCATGGTTTCCATCTTTAACGGGGGGTGTTACCTTTCTTCCCTGACCAGATTTAAATTTACACAAAGATTTAATCCAACATTAATCAAATATATTAATATAAATAACGTCAATTTAATTTAATCAACGGCACGATTTAATTTCAAAACCTATTTCTAAACACGTAAATCTAGTCCGTGACCGTGAAACACTCAGAGCCCCTGACGTCGGACCGGGCCCCAGGCTAGCAGGTAGTGACCCTTCTTGCCCCTCCTGCTCGTCTGGCCTACCTGACTTCCCTCGCCTCAAGTCTATTTTCTTTGTCTAGCTATTGATAAACTATAGCTAAATCCACTTTTATCTCGGGAACCACTCGATCAAAATTATTAAAATTTTGCAACACTTACCAAAACTGCTTTCTCCGACTTCACGTCAAATCTCAACCTTGTAGGTAAAGAAAAAACCACTATTTAAAATAAAAACTCAGAGAGCTCACAAACACGTCTGCACTCACTGACCTCCACAACCAGACTCAGTAGGTAGGGACAGAATGGAAGACACTTACAACAGAAGTTCTAACCTTACGGTTTTTGACTTTTAACCTGTTAGCATCTTTCTAAATGGGACAAGCCCCATTCTGACAGGGGGTCATAACCTACGTACTAGCTTCCCCTCACCCCTAGGGATGAGGCTGTAACCACCACCACTACGTCTGCGACCAGGCAGCGCACGCACTCCTGGCCACCACCCTTGACAGCAGCTTGGACTGCTGTCCCCGTGGTACCATTTTGGTCAATGACCTCAAGGCCTGAATGGTCACAGGCCTCGTGCAAGCACTGCGGCTTTACCGTTATCTCCACCTACCTGGGAGGATGCCCAGGTATAATGGAGGCGGTAACCCACGTCCTTCTCACCTCTCTTGCCTATAGCTATTCAAGCTAAGTCTGTGCATTATCTTCTATTTCCTTGCACTCCTTGGTTTTCTTGTCCTTCAATCCTTTGACATCGTCTTCTTCCTTCTTCTTCTACGTCTTCCTCCTGCCTCTTCATTCTCAGTCTCCACTACGTCTTTCCTCATTTGTCTTATTCCATCTTAGTTCCTATCGTCTTCTTCCTTCTTCTTCTTTCTTCAGCGTATACTCTTCACTTATTTTCTACATCTCCATTTCTTGCAATCTTCTCTTCTCCTTTAATATGCCCGCAACAATATCCTGCATCTTTTCATAGTGGTCCTTCTCAATCCATCTTCTCAAATCTTTCCTATCTCCCATTTGGGGCCTCCTCCTTAGGTCTTCGTACATCAAGCATTCCGCTATCACGTGTAGAACTGTCTCTACTTCTCCACACCTACATGTATCTTCTTCTGTTATCCCTCTCTACACTAGATAGGACCTAAAGTCCCCATGCCCACTTAGCACTTGGGTCATATCATGTCCAGGCAATAGCCATTCCATGCTTAATCTCTCTTTCACATCCGGCAATATACGTTTTGTATATAGCCCTTTCTGCGACTCATTCCATCTCGCCTGCCAAATTTTGAGCTTGACTTCTGTCAACATCTTTCTCAGTCCTCTCCTTTCTAGCCTTTCTCCATCCCATTCTGCAACTCCACTCTTTCTCACTTCCCTCTTCTTAACGTTCCCTTCTGCCTCTATGTCCAGCGGGATCCCCCCCGCTATCACCTGCAATGCATCAGTTGAAACTGTTCGGTATGCACTTGTTAAATCTATCAGAACCTGCCTTTGCCCACTCAGCATTTTCTCAATAGTCTTTTGTCTCGTTATTCTCTTAAACCTTACTCCACTGCCGTATAAGGCTATCGGCATGTAAACAGCTCTATACACATCTCTCATCCCTTCTTTTATTCTTCTCGTCCAATATCCTGTCAGCATTCTCTTGACATTCCGAAATTGGTTTAACGCTCTCTGGGCAACTTCTTCAACATGCTTGGAGATCCTCCACCCATGCTCCCATTTAACACCCAGGTATATCACCTCCTTACATCTATCTTGGCTCCTTCCACTATCACTGTGGGGTCTCGCTTCATGCTTCCTTTTAACAGCATCAATTTAGACTTTTCAAGTGACAACATTAGCTTATACTTTGCACACCAATCCATGATATACTTAATCGTTCGCTTAGCTGCTACTTCCAGGTCCCTTCGGGAATTACCTCCTATAACGACTGCTCCATCGTCCGCAAAGAATGCTACGTTCCATCCCATTCCTTAAATATCCTTAATTAAATCATTAATGACTAATTTCCAGCACTGCGGTCCCAGTACAGACCCTTGGGGACATCCTCTATTGACACTCTTCTTCACTTTTCGTCCAGCTTCCTCTATCTCTACTGATCTGCCTCTAAGATAGTCTCTCACCAGTCTGTATTTCTTTCCTACTATACCTTCGTTCCTTAACTTCCAGAGCACCGAGGGCCACCAGACCCTATCGAAGGCAGCCGCCATATCCAAGAATAAACCTATTAAGTACTTTTCCTTCCTGCCTTCCACTGCCTCCTTTACTGCTTCCATCGCATCTTCTGTGGATCTTCTAGGCATGAATCCAAATTGCTCCTTCTCGATTTTGTCTATAAAGACACTTTCCATTCCACTTACCATTACTCTTTCCAGTAATTTACCCATCACTGGCAACAAGCAAATCGGCCTATATGACTTCGCAAGTACTTCCTCCTTATCCGGCTTAAGGAGAGCCTTTATCACTCCTTTCTTCCACCTCCTAGGAAACACTCCTTTGTCCATACAAGCTTGGAACAACCTTATTACCGTGTTCTTCATTACATTCCATCCTTCTTTAATCATCTCCGCCATTACTCCATCATGGCCGGGTGCTTTCCCTCTTTTCATCTTAAACACATTCTCTCTCAGTGTGTCTTCTTTAATTACAACTCTCCGGTTGTCTTTGTCTCTTACTTCCTCTTCTCTTATTCTCTTCCTTAATCTCTCATGTTCTAAGCCATCCTCTTCATCATCCATTACCAGGCTAGTAGGTAGGGACAATGAATGAAAATGCGATTTGGTGAGAGACACGTACCAACCCGAGGGTCTTACCTATGAACCTCTCACCTCGCTTATTGGGAGGGCATACTACCTACTTTCCAACTTCCAGTTCCATCCGGCCTCCACCTTTTTCAGGTTGAGCCTTTTGGTCCTGTAAACCACGTCCACTACGTCTACGACCGGCATCTATACAGATCCGGCCGCCACCCAATGACGTCACACAAGTGACGTCCCTGTAGTACCATTTTTGACTGGTTTCCCAGCCCATAACCAGGAATGTTCGCTGGCCCGTGGGTTCCCCCACTACTGTTTTACATACCTTGGGATGTTAGCTTGGACTTACTAATATCCCAAGGGATGCGGGATACAGTATCCCAAAAAAAAAAAAAAAAAAAAAAAAAAAAACTCATTCCACTCTTTTCCTATCCTCTTCTTCTTTTCTTTTTAAGACGGCTTTTGTATATCTACTAAATATCTCAAATGTGTCTTCCTTTATACAGTCTTCTATTCCCTTATATGTCCTTCCCAGTTTCTCTTCTATTCCACCTATCATATCTTTTCTTTCGTCCTTATATTTATCACACACCATCCATATATGTTTCACATTTTCCTCTTTTCCACACTCGCACTTTCCATCTTCACTCAGCCCTCTTTCCTTTAATTTTTCACGAAAATCCCCGTGTCCTAGTATCATCTGCGACATGTAGTATCCACTTTCTACCCATTTCATATCTAACCTGTTTTTTACGTTCGGGAAAACATTGTATGTCCATCTACCTTTTTCGCTACTGTGGTGGGAACCTTCGCTGCCACTCTCTCATTTTTATCTCCTTAATTTTTCCTCTTTTTCCCCTTTCCTCAACCATTGTTCCAAACCATTCATTTCTTCCCTCTTCTTTCACCTTCCTACTAATCCATCTTCCTTCCACTTCCAAGTCCAATGGAATGGTCCCCGCCAACACCTATAAGGCTTCTATTGCTGCCGTTCTGTATTCCTTTGTAATTAGCAACAGTACTCTTCTCTGTAAGCTGTTTAATTTCCTTACTCCCTTACTCCTGGCCTTCATCTTACCATACCAAGCCCCACAACCATAGCTCACTATAGCTACAAATAAACCATTATATATTTCTATTAGTCTTCCTTGCACATCCCTATTCCATATAGTTTTTAGAGTTCTCACCACTGCCCTCATCTTGATTACACCTTTACTTCCTACTTCTTCTAAATGTTTTTTTATCTTCCAACCACTTTCCCATTTAACACCCAGGTATTTTATTTCTCTTACAGTCCGCAGAGTCTCTCCTCTTATCTTTACCGACACTCCTCTTCCCGGATCCAATTTTCCTTTTAACATCATAATTTTTGTTTTTTCTACTGACCAAACCATCTTATTTAATGTGCACCATTTTTCCACTTTCTCCATTGCACTTTAAGTTTCTTCTTCCAATTTTAGCCTTGAATTTCCCCATACTAGTATGACTGCATCGTCAGCGTATGCCACTACTTCCCTATTTCCTGGTACCAGGCACTTTATAAACCCCTCAAAGAGCACCTTCCACAACTGAGGCCCCAAAACCGAGCCCTGCGGACAGCCTCTGTTTACTGTCTTCTTCAAGTAGGTAGGGACAGAGGGAATCTCGTTAATCCATTCATGCGCGTCACTAATTAGATGACGAGGCATTTGGCTAATAACATATTTATTTGTGATAATTTACAATTTAGAACATTTATATACAGAACGATAACCCTCTTCATCCGGGTAAATGAATACATATGCAAAAAAAATACATAGGTGCGATTACGCGGGGCTTACTACACCCCATGATTTGGCCCTAACGGGCCGTTAACAAGAGAGTCAGCTCCCAGGAGCACTCTCGACAATAATAAAGATAAAAAGAAAAACAACAAAATAATAATAATAATTTACTCCTTTTCTGTCAGTT
>KZ807862.1:46734-79303 GCA_000696205.2 Oncopeltus fasciatus | reverse complement strand
AAAAAAAAAAAAAAAAAAAAAAAAAATTTAAATTGTCTATAAGCAGCCGGAGATCCAGCAACACACGCCTGATGTCCAGTCTATGAGGCCACAACGAAGGAGATCATTACTGCAATGCGCGCCGCATGAAGGCCGAGAAGTTCAAGCACCCGCCACGCAGGACCCTGCACGTTGTCCAGCCAAGAGCTCTTCTGGAAACTCCTAGCCTGCTGAGCTCCGCTGCAGACGTCCTGCTCCAAATTCCTTTCCACGTCAAGACGACGGGAAGGACTCTTCTTCTTGGTGCGCTCGAACCCGTCAGCTCCACTGCGGCCCTGAAGATCCAGTCCCTACCGTATCTTCTAACTTTGGCCAGACCAACCTGATCCATGTCCATCCTCCCACTGGCTATCGATACGTCAAGAATCAGCAGCTCCTCGCCAGTGTGAACAATCAGGTCAGGCCTACAGCTTCTTTGGCCGTCGGTGAGCGCGCGTTCCAAAAACGTCGAATGCCCGCTCCTCCGCAAGCATTCGGAAAGGAAGCGCACGACAGCGTGATGCCGGAGGATAACACCACCCTGGACCGAGGGGCATCGGTTGATGGCATGGGCCGGCGTCTCCTGCGCCTCCCTGCAGTTTCTGCACAGGACGCTCTCCGGTGTCCTCCGACCCAGGCCCCTCGAGGTCCTCACCCTGGTAGGGACCGCACCAGCATACAGCCTCACAAACTGGACGAACTCTCGGCCAGAGAGGGAGGACGAAGTTCTCGAAATCCACGCTGTCGAGGCAGGAACCTCACCAGCGCCAACCAGGTCCCTACCGTCCACCGCCAATCCCAATTTCTCAAAATCGGCCAGCCTAGGATCAACAGGCAAGGAGTCCGAGGGAAACCCGCCCCCCAAATCAGGAAACAGGTCCCCATTCCCCAAGCCCATGTCATCCTTGACCCGAAGGAATCGCTTGGTCCTAAGGTAGGGAGCCAGGCCCGCTAGGCGAAATATGCCGAGTCCCCCAAATCTAAGCGGCGTGTGAATGAGGGCATTAGGCACGTCATGAGGTAGCCGAAGCCACCTCCTGACGTATGCCCTAACCGCCACGTCCAAGGGCTTTAGAGCAGAGGCAACGGTCAAACCGAAGGTAACCCTGTGGAGAACACTCGGAAGGAGAAAAGTGCGCAGACACTCCATCTTCTGCTGCGGCTTAAGAGGAGCCCTATTAATCCGCTCTAATTTCGTCACCATATCACACGGATTACGGACAATGCCAGTAGGGCCAAACATTATCCCAAGATAGTCCCAGGTCTCATTAACCGTCACTGCACCAATTCGTCGCTCTCCAACGATATACGAGCAATCATCCTCCAACCTTATCAGTCCCCGCCCCCCGATCGCAGTTAGCGTAAGGGCACGCGACTTGTCCGTATTAATCTGCAGACCACAGTCCCGCAATCTCTCAGCCACTTGCCTGAGGAGGGCAGTAAGCCCTTGCGGGGAACTGGCAAAGAGGACGAGATTGTCCGCATACGCCAAGGCCCGAATTCGGCCGTTTCGAAAACGAAAACCAAGCCTCTGGGACAGTCCAGCAATAACATGGTCCATAACCATGTTAAACAACAGTGACGAGAGCGGATCTCCCTGCCTCACACCCCTCCTCGGCCTCATAACAGGAGACTGGATTCCTCCAATCGAGATCCTGCTACAGGCGTTGGAATACAGCCTCTCGACGTACTCGCAAAACTCGGCCTGAACCCCACGATCTCGAAGGATACGGAGTATGGCGGAATGACTAACACTGTCAAATGCCTTTCTGACGTCCAGCACCGCCATGGAGAGAGAACGTTTCTTTCTCCACGCAGTGCGAAGGACGGCATCCAGGAGAAGCACATTGTGAGCCACGCCATCATACCCCCTCCTAAAACCGTTCTGCTCGGGAACATGCCGAACAACACTTTCCAGTCGAGAGGCCAGGATGCGATGCAGATGCCGTACAATCACGGAGGCCACCGAGATAGGTCTATAATCCCCAGGAGAAGCGGGGTCCTGGGTTTTGGGTATCATAGTCACCCTGGCCACCAACAACTCGGGGGGCAATTGCCCCTCGAGAAGAAGAATGTCCAAAATGACCGCCCGAATACGCCAAGGAAGTCCAGCCCAGACAGCAGGGCTAACCCTGTCAAGCCCAGGAGAGGACCGCCCAGACGGACACATTCGCATAACCTCAGCCCTTGAAACCGGTTCCCAAAGATTAACACTACCATCCACCCTAGGCCCCCTAACCGATTCAGCATCCCAAGGGGATGACTCCTCCTCAACTACAGGCGTCCAATACCGGGCAAGCTCCTCAACAGTATGACTCGCGACAGCCGAGCCACCCTCGAGAACCTCTCGGGCAGCAGCCGGCCTATCAACTCGCCACAACCGCTGAAGAGCCGCATACCGGAATCGCCTAGCAGTCGGCCGGCCAACCCGCGAAACGGCAGCATCGTCCGACAGCCTCCCCACAGCCGAGGGCCGGCCAGGAGCAGGGCCCGAAGCAAGGTGAGTCAACACCCACCCCACCAGGGCCCCAGCAACCGACCGACCATCGGCAGCATCGGAAGCAATCAAGAGGAGCCGATCCTCCGCCAGGTCAGTATGCGAGGAGGATATCTCCTGCATAAGACCGCGCAAGGACCCGCGAATCGATGCACCGCAGTCACGAGCAAGACCAACCGGATCCGCCTCCGGAGAGAGTGGACCCGCAACACCCTCAGCCCTCCGAACCTCCAAGAGCTCCCTATACCGGGGACCCGACCTGGCGCACTTTACCGCGTCGAACGTCCTGCCCAGAATCTCAGCGAGCTGAGCATTCAATTGGCCAGCATAGCCGGTTGCACGCANACAAAATAATAATAATGATAATAATAAAAGAAAATAAATACAAAATAGGAATCCAAATTACAAATAATACTACTAACAGTAAAAAAAAATAACAATATAATCAAAATAACAGACTAAAAAAAGAAATAAATACATCATACAAAAATTATACATACACAAAAAAAATAAGAGGACCATACAAAAAAAATTATAATTGTATAATCGGACAAACAAATAATTAAGCTGACAACTTCTTTCTCAACAAGGCTCAGCAGCGGACACCCAACGCCGCAGCAGTTGCAGAGGCACGTCCACCAGCAGATCCCCTCCTGAAGGCCGCGAAGTTCATACAGCCGCCCCTTAAAACTCGCTGTAAGATCCAGTCCAGAGCCCTCGCCGGCAGTCCGAGTTGTCGAAGTTCCTCGGCAGACTCCTTCGACCAGATCCCCTTCCAGCTCAGCAACACAGGGACGACTCTTCTCCTCACGGCCCTTGACTGCATGAGACTCTCGGCAGCCCGGTAGACCCAGTCCCTACCATATCTTCTCTTCTTCGCCAGCCCGACCTGCTCCATGTCCCACCTCCCGCTAGCAACCGAAATGTCCATTATGATGAGCTGGTTGCCAGCGTGGACAATGAGATCAGGGCGGCATATCCTACTGCGATGAGTGAGCGTGCGTTCCTCCAGACATCTATGGCCCCTCCTGGCCAGGCTTGACAACAAGAACCGCACGACGGCATGGTGTCGGAGGTTAACACCACCCCGGACCAAGGGGCAATGGTTGACTGCATGGGCCGGCGTCTCTTCGGCGCCACATCCGTGGCGACATGTAGTAGATCCAGGCGGTCGCCGGCCCTGGCCCCTCGTCATCCTCACCCTGGTAGGGAGGGCACCAGCGTAGAGCCTCATAAAATTTACGTACTCCCAGCCAGAGACAGAGGAGGACGTCCTCGCTATCCACGCAGTGGAAGCGGACACCAAACCAGCGCCGTCCAAGTGCCTCCCATCAACCGTGGTCACCAAAGCCTGGGAATCCGCAATTCTGGGGTCGTCAGGGTATGCCAGGGGGGAGACTTCGAAGGAGTCATCAACCCCCTGCTCTGTTAGGCCAAAATTAGGGGCTACCCCACCAAAACGTTTCGCCCTGAGGAAGGGAGCTAAGCCCTCCAGCCGGAAAACACCCAGCCCACCCTCCCTGACCGGCGTGTGGATCAGCGCGTTGGGGACGTCGTGAGGTAACCTAAGCCACCTCCGTACGTATGCCCTGACGGCTATATCCAATGGCTTCAAGTGGGCCGCGGCAACAACACCAAAAGTAACCCTTTGGAGAACACTGGGCAGCAAGAAAGTGCGCAGGCACTCCATCTTTTGCTGTGGCTTCAAGGGAGCCCTAGCAATCCGCTCAAGCTTTACTGACAGGTCGACCGTGTTACGCACCACGCCCGTGGGCCCGAACCGAACCCCAAGATAATCCCAGGTCTCACCCACAGAAACGGGGCCGACAACGATACCGCCAGCATAATACGTCTGACCGACCTCCTGCCTCACGACATCCCGCCTGCCCAGGGCAGTCAGCGTGAGGGCTCGGGACTTGGCTGGGTTAATTTCCAAACCACAGTCCCATAGCCCCTCAGCCGCCTGCCCAAGCAGGGCCGTAAGCCCGGCGGGAGTGCTAGCAAAGAGGACAAGGTCGTCCGCATACGCCAGCGCCCGAATACGGTTTCCCCTGTAGTGAAACCCACCCAAGCCTCTCGGAAAGTCCAGAAATGACGTGGTCCATAACCATATTAAACAGCAAGGACGAGAGTGGGTCGCCCTGCCGCACACCTCTAGTCGGTCTCATAGCAGGCGACTCTTGCCCACGCATAGAGATAATACTACTGGCCCGCTCATAAACCGACTCTATGTACTCACATGTTTCTTCATGAGAGTCTAGAAAAACAAAAAAAATTTTCATACAAAACTATAACCCTCTTCATCTGGGCATACATATTTAACATATATATATAAAAAAAAAGAATTACATAGTGCGNAGAAAACCCTCTTCATCCGGGTTGATGAATACATAAAAAAAATACAGGGTGCGATTACGCGGGGCTCACTACACCCCATGATTTTTGGCCCTAGCGGGCCGTTAATAAGAGAGTCAGCTCCCAGGAGCACTCTCGACAATAATAAAAATGACAATAATAAAAAACAATAGTGATAATAATAATAATAATAATAACAATAATAATAATAAGTATAATAATAATAATAATAATAATAAAAAAAAAGAAAAGGACAAATACATAAATACTGAAACTGTTACAATAAAATTATAAAAACAAACAAACCAAACAAGAACAAAAATAATTAATTGTATAACCATTAGACACAAGCAACCACAAACTTCCTCAAGACCTCAGACGCGGACACCCAACGTCGCTGCAGTCGCAGAGGCACGTCCGGCAGCATGTCCCCTCCTGAAGGTCGCGAAGTTCATGCAGCCGCCCCTCAAGACTCGCTGGGAGATCCAGTCTAGAGCCCTCGCCGGCAGTCCAAGTCCTCGAAGTACATCGGCAGACTCCTTCAACCAGATCCCCTTCCAGCTCAGCAATATAGGGACGACTCTTCGCCTCGCGGCCCTCGATTCCATGAGGCTCTCAGCAGCCCGGTAGACCCAGTCCCTTCCATACCTTCTCTTCTTCGCCATCCCAACCTGCTCCATGTCCCACTTCCCGCTAGCAACCGAGATGTCCATGATGATAAGCTGGTTGCCAGCGTGGATAATGAGGTCAGGGCGGCACGTCTTACTGCGGTGGGTGAGCGTGCGCTCCATCAGACATCTGTGGCCTTTCCTGGCCAGGCTTGAGAACAGGAACCGCACGACGGCATGGTGCCAGAGGTTGACACCACCCCGGACCAAGGGGCAATGGTTGACTGCATGGGCCGGCGTCTCTTCGGCGAGATTTGGTAGCGCGCCCCGGCAACCGAGGAAGGGGGGGGCCGGAGGCAGAGCCGGCGGCCCAGTATCGGGCGGAACAGTGACCGACCCTTTAATATCCCTCAGCTCACTCCTTAGGGACTTGACCTCCTCCAGGACCTCGACCATATTGGCGACGCCATCAGCACGATGGCACTCCCTCCCCAACCGAAGCACCGAGACAGCCATGTCATGGCATATCCCGGCGACACGGTCGAAGTCGGCGAAGACCTAACACCTCTCATGTCTCCTTACAGTACAAGACTAGAGTCAAGCTCAACAGGGTCTTCTTTCCCCGCTGATTCTTCCAAGCCCGTTCCCTTGGCCGTGGTTTCGCTAGATAGTAGGTAGGGACAGAGAGAGAAATAGCGATATGTGTGATGAGAGGCCCGTACCAACCCGAAGGTTTCACCAAACCTCCCATCTCGCTTACTGGGAGGACATACTACCTACTACCTTACTTCCAGTCCCATCTGGCCTCCACCTTTATCAGGTTGGGCCTTCTGGTCCTGTAAACCACTACCACTACGTCTACGACCGGCATCTTTTCAGATCCGGCCGCCACCCATCGACATCACAAGTGATGTCCCCGTAGTACCATTTTTGACTGGTTTCCCAGCCCAACACCAGGAATGGTCACTGGCTCGTGGGTTCTTGCCCCACTACTGTTTTACATACCCTGGGAAATTAGCTTGGACTTACCAACATCCCAAGGGATGAGGGATACAGTATCCCCACCTTCCCCCCACCTCGTCATTCCCCGGCCACCACCAATACAACCCATAACCACCCAAACTTAACAACCCTCCACCAACACCAACACATAATCACGGGAACACAACACCACACAACACCTTCACCATTTACCTAGTTTTTACCTTCCCCTTCTTTTATCTTCCTCCTCCTTCCTCTTCAAAATACCTATCACATACCTACCAAACATCTCAACCGTGTCCTCCCTTAAACAATCCTTCATACCTTCGAAGGACCTTCGGAGTATCTCTTCTATACCATCTCTTAGCACTTTCCTTTCTTCACTATATCTAACACATTCCATCCACACATGTTGCACCGTTTCTTCCTCACCACATTCACACCTTCCATCTTCTATCAACCCTATTTCCTTCAACTTACCTCTAAAATTTCCATGCCCTAAAAACATCTGAGAGTAGTAATAACCAATTTCAATCCATGGCATATTCAACCTTTCCTTTACATCCGGAAAGTAGTAGGTAGGGACAGAGGGAATCTCGTTATTGCATTCATGCGCGTCACTAATTAGATGACGAGGCATTTGGCTATTAACAATTTTATTGGTGATTATTTACATTTTAACAAAAAAAAATAATAAAAATATTTTACAATAAAGCTCCCTCTTCAATGGGAGCAAAGCAAACAGAAATAATAACATTATCACACATAACGGGGCTCACTACACCCCTATTTGTATACCCTGAAGGGGTAAATAAATAAAAAGAGCCTGCTCTCTAGGAGCGCACAATATAAAAACAAAGAGCAAAGAATATAATATTTAAAAAAACCTAATTCTTTCCATCTACAATTAGTGCACTGTGAAAATGATAAAAAAAAATCACACAGAGAAGAGCACAAAAGAGTCCAATGTCCAGTCTATGAGGCCACACCATGACGAAGCTTCTCTAGGATGAGCGCCGCATGAAGGCCGAGTAGTTCAGGCACCCGCCACGCAGGATCCTGCACGTCGTCCAGCCAAGAGCCCTATTGGTAACTCCCAGCCTACTGAGTTCAGCTGCAGACGTCCTGCTCCATATTCCCTTTCACGTCAGGATGACTGGAAGGACTCTTCTTCTTGGTGCGTTTGAACCCGTCAGCTCCACTGCGGCCCTGAAGATCCAGTCCCTACCATATCTTCTTACTTTAGCCAGACCAACCTGATCCATGTCCATCCTCCCACTGGCTATTGACACGTCCACAATCAGCAGCTCCTCACCAGTGTGAACAATCAGGTCAGGCCTACAGCTTTTCTGGCCGTGGGTGAGCGCGCGTTCCAGAAACGTCGAATGACCTCTTCTCCGCAAGCATTCAGAAAGGAAACGCACAACAGCGTGATGCCGGAGGATAACACCACCCCGGACCGAGGGGCATCGGTTGATGGCATGGGCCGGCGTCTCCTGCGCCTCCCTACAGTTTCTGCATAGGACGCTCTCCGGTGTCCTCCGACCCAGGCCCCTCGAGGTCCTCACCCTGGTAGGGACCGCACCAGCATACAGCCTCACAAACTGGACGAACTCTCGGCCAGAAAGGGAGGACGAAGCTCTAGACATCCATGCTGTCGAGGCAGGAACCTCACCAGCGCCAACCAGGTCTCTACCGTCCACCGCAGATCCCAATTTTTCAAAATCAGCCAGCCTAGGATCAACAGGCAAGGAGTCCGAGGGAAACCCACCCCCCAACTCGGGAAACAGGTCCCCATTCCCCAAGCCCATGTCATCCTTGACCCGAAGGAATCGCTTGGTCCTAAGGTAGGGAGCCTGGCCCGCTAGGCGAAATATGCCGAGTCCCCCAAATCTAAGCGGCGTGTGAATGAGGGCATTAGGCACGTCATGAGGTAGCCGAAGCCACCTCCTGGCATATGCCCTAACCGCTACATCCAAGGGCTTTAGGGCAGAGGCAACGGTCAGACCAAAGGTGACCCTATGGAGAACGCTCGGGAGGAGAAAAGTTCGCAAACACTCCATCTTCTGCTGTGGCTTCAGAGGAGCCCTATTGATTCGCTCTAATTTCATCACCATATCACACGGATTACGGACAATGCCAGTAGGCCCAAACATAATCCCAAGATAGTCCCAGGTTTCATTAACCGCCACTGCACCAATTCGTCGCTCTCCAACGATATACGAGCAATCGTCCTCCAACCTTATCAGTCCCCGCCCCCCAATAGCAGTTAGCGTAAGGGCGCGCGACTTGTCAGGATTAATCTCCAAACCACAGTCGCGCAACCCCTCAGCCACTTGCCTGAGGAGGGCAGTGAGCCCTTGCGGGGAACTGGCAAAGAGGACGAGATCGTCCGCATACGCCAAGGCGCGAATTCGGCCGTTCCGAAAACGAAAACCAAGCCTCTGGGACAGTCCAGCAATAACATGGTCCATAACCTTGTTGAACAACAGTAAGGAGAGCGGATCTCCCTGCCTCACACCCCTCCTAGGCCGCATAACAGGAGACTGGATTCCTCCAATCGAAATCCTGCTACAGGCGTTGGAATACAGCCTCTCGACGTACTCGTAAAACTCGGCCTGAACCCCACGATCCCGAAGGATACGGAGTATGGCGGAATGACTAACACTGTCAAATGCCTTTCTGACGTCCAGCTCCGCCATGGAGAGAGAACGTTTCTTCCTCCACGCAGTGCGAAGGACGGCGTCCAGTAGAAGTACATTATGAGCCACGCCATCATACCCCCTCCTAAAACCGTTCTGCTCGGGAACATGCCGAACAACACTTTCCAGTCGAGAAGCTAGGATGCGATGCAGATGCCGCACAATCACGGAGGCCACTGAGATGGGCCTATAATCCCCAGGAGAAACGGGGTCATGGGTTTTGGGTATCATAGTCACACTGGCCATCAACAACTCGGGGGGCAGTTGCCCCTCGAGAAGAAGAATGTCCAAAATGACTGCCCGAATACGCCAAGGCAGTCCAGCCCAGACAGCAGGGCTAACCCTGTCAAGCCCAGGAGAGGACCGCCCAGACAGACACATTCGTACAACCTCATCCCTCGAGACCGGCTCCCAGAGATTAACACCACTCTCTACCTTAGGCCCCCTAACCGCTTCAGCATCCCAAGGGGATGACTCCTCCTCAACAACAGGCGTCCAATACTGCGCAAGCTCCTCAACAGTGTGACTCGCGACAGCCGAACCACCCTCGAGAACCTCTCGGGCAGCAGCCGGCCTATCAACTCGCCACAGCCGCTGAAGAGCAGCATACCGGTATCGCCTCGCGGCCGGTCGGCCAACCCGCAAGACGGTAGCATCGCCAGACGGCCCCTCCGCAGCCGAAGGCCGACCAGCAGCAGGGCCCGAAGCAAGGTGAGTCAACACCCACCCCACCAAGGCCCCACGAACAGACCGACCATCGGCAGCATCAGAAGCAATCAAAAGGAGCCGATCCTCCGCCAGGTCAGTATGCGAGGAGGATATCTCCCGCATAAGACCGCGCAAGGATCCGCGAATCGATGCACCGCAGTCACGAGCAAAACCAACCGGATCCGTCTCTACAGGGAGTGGAACACCGGCAACACCCTCAGCCCTCCGAACCTCCAAGAGCTCCCTACACCGGGGACCCGACCTGGCGCACTTAACCGCGTCTAAAGTCCTGCCAAGAATCTCAGCGAGCCGAGCATTCAATTGGCCAGCATAGCCGGTTGCACGCAACCGAGCTTCACTGTCCGCAAGAATCTCCAGCTCCTCCGGATTCCACTGACGCGAACGCTGAGACCCAGCCAAGGCGGCATTGTGCTCCACGGGATGCGCTCGCTTCTCGTGGAGCCCCCGACCGTTGGCAGAACCAATGGTACGGTCACAATGCCGCCAAAGGAAGGCCTCAGAATCAACCATTATACTGGGTCGACTCCAGCATCCTCTGGTAGGCCCTCGCGTAGGCCAGGCATACGCCTGGTTGACCACACTTGTGGTCATCTGGTTTCCTCATAAACCTACACGAGGCACACCTCGGGGCACCAGAAAGCGACCCACAATCGCCGTTCTTATGGCCGGACTCAGCGCAGTGCCCACAGATCGGAGTCCTCCTACAGTACTTGGCCGCGTTCCCATACTCCTGGCAATTGAAGCACCGAGTGATGCCCAAATAGTCCTCCACCTTACAGGAGAACCACCCCATGCACAATCGCCCCCTTCGGATGAACAGGTCCCTAACCGCCGGGTCGACAGAAAGCACAACATGCCTTCTGCCTCCCTCACGCGGCCCCGCATAGTGGGAGACAGCGCCTCACGAGTCCCCAGCCAGCAAAGAGGAGCCGGAAAAGTTCATAGACCGTATGGCCTTAAGAACTTCCCTCCCCTCAAGCTCGCGCGGGACATCGTAGACGATGACCCTCGGCCTATTTTTACCTTTAATCGAGGCCTTCAGGCCAGCAGCATCCAGGAGGGAGCTCGAGACCACCCCACGGGCAGCCTTACCACTCGCCAACCGAGGTTCTTAAAAGGCGCAAAGTGAGGCCCTCGCAGAGGCGACCCCACGGAGTTGGTGAACAACCTCCTCCAGCTGCGGAGCCCCCCCAGGCAGCAGGCCGAGACGCTGCGCTACCTCGTCCAATGCAATCGGCCGGGAATCAGACGAAACGTCACCAACCGATAAGCAATGGGAGCCAGGGACAGAAGGGACAGGCCCCACCGATTCAGGTGTAGAAGGTCCACTACCCCCCTCAGCCGGACCTGGGACCCTCCTAGCAGCAGTAGCCGCACGGGTGACACCCTTAACAGGAGTGCCACCCAGGGAAAGCGCCCGGGCAGGATCCCTCTTTGGCGGCATACCAAACCCGCAAGACCAGAAGGTATCGCAAGCTTAGCACCGCGTTTACCCAACGGGCACCTATGAAAAAGAAGGCAGCAAGGGGCAAACTACAACTACACAAAAGCAGGGGAAAAAAGCCGTGAATCTCAAAATTGCTAGGCCGATTTTGTCTGAAATCGACAGATGGACGCAAGACCACTAAGTACACAAGTGTACCTAGTATGACACTGATCGGAGCCCACTTACCTTAGTCTTCCGTAGAAAAACAAGACAATCCACGTCAGCTGGAAGATAACCGTCCTCCCTCGCTGATAACCAAGAGCAGACTCAAAATGTCAAGGGGGGATGAGCCCCCTGACAGGCCCAACCAAACAGTAAAAGAACCGTGGGCGAGTTCCGTCTGGTTAAAAAACTATGCAGACTTAATCCAAATAAAGATGAAATCGCTCCTGAAGATGACAGAAACCTCGGAGCTGGAGGTCACACGTACTCCACGATGGCGCACCTTGATCTTCAATGCTGACCAAAATTTGGTGAGTCCTTCCTGCAAATTCAGCTCACCACAAAGAGTGGTAAGCCAAGTACTAAGGTCCACGTTGCACAAAAACCACTCGGTAGAATCTCTTGAAACTTGGTGAAAAATAGTCCAACCACGAGAGCAATAAAATGCCCAAAGGAATTTTATTTAGGTCCAACAGCCTCCAAGATCCTCGAAAGGTAGCTATGACTTACCACCATTAATACAGAGAACCGAGTGGTGGAATTTCACAGCGTCGCAAACCAAAATGCCAGAAAAACCTTCTTCTTGATGACGCTATATACAACTTCACTCTAGGAGTCCTGGTTGTCACCCATGTGCAACACAAAAAAAGAGATTAGGTGTCCTATCTCCCAAACCGCTCTGTAGAATTTCTTAAAATTTTACCAAAAAACTGAGAACACTTGTCCGCAATAAACAACAGTGATAAACTTTTAAAAAATCGCACTAAAAAATTTACTTCAAAAAGTCGAGCTACCGGGACCGATGTGCACTCCTCGGAGGTCGAGACCAGACTGAGTCGTCAACCCCCTGCTCTGTTAGGCCAAAATTAGGGGCTACCCCACCAAAACGTTTCGCCCTGAGGATGGGAGCTAAGCCCTCCAGCCGGAAAACACCCAGCCCACCCTCCCTGACCGGCGTGTGGATCAGCGCGTTGGGGACGTCGTGAGGTAACCTGAGCCACCTCCGTACGTATGCCCTGACGGCTATATCCAATGGCTTCAAGTGGGCCGCGGCAACAACACCAAAGGTAACCCTTTGGAGAACACTGGGCAGCAAGAAAGTGCGGAGGCACTCCATCTTTTGCTGTGGCTTCAAGGGAGCCCTAGCAATCCGCTCAAGCTTTACTGACAGGTCGACCGTGTTACGCACCACGCCCGTGGGCCCGAACCGAACCCCAAGATAATCCCAGGTCTCACCCACAGAAACGGGGCCGACAACGATACCGCCAGCATAATACGTCTGACCGACCTCCTGCCTCACGACATCCCGCCTGCCCAGGGCAGTCAGCGTGAGGGCTCGGGACTTGGCTGGGTTAATTTCCAAACCACAGTCCCATAGCCCCTCAGCCGCCTGCCCAAGCAGGGCCGTAAGCCCGGCGGGAGTGCTAGCAAAGAGGACAAGGTCGTCCGCATACGCCAGCGCCCGAATACGGCTTCCCCTGTAGCGAAACCCAAGCCTCTCGGAAAGTCCAGAAATGACGTGGTCCATAACCATGTTAAACAGCAAGGACGAGAGTGGGTCGCCCTGCCGCACACCTCTAGCCGGTCTCATAGCAGGCGACTCTTGCCCACGCATAGAGATAAGACTACTGGCCCGCTCATAGACCGACTCTATGTACTCACAGAACTCGGCCTGAACCCCGCGTGACCTAAGGATCTGAAGGATGGCGGCATGACTCACACTGTCGAAAGCCTTCCTGACATCCAGGACGGCTACGGAGAGAGAACGCTTTCTCCTCCATGCCGTACGTAGGACAGCGTCAAGAAGGAACACATTATGAGCCACGCCATCATACCCCCTCCTGAAGCCATTCTGCTCGGGAACATGCCGAACAATGCTTTCCATCCTAGAGGCAAGTATGCGATGCAGGTGACGCACAATGACCGAAGCCACAGCAATGGGCCTATAATCACCAGGGGTTTCTGGCTCATTGACTTTTGGTATCATGGTGACCCTGGCAATGAGCAACTCGGTCGGCATACGCCTCTCAAGAAGAAACAAGTCCAAGATCACCGAACGGACTCTCCAGGGGAGCCCCGCCCAAACAGACGGAGAAACCCTGTCGAGCCCGGGAGCAGACCGTCTGGAAGGACACATCCGCTCCACCTCCAGCTTAGAGACAGGCCCCCAGACATTAACGCCCGGATCGACTGCCGGCCCCCTAACAGATTGCCCTTCCCACTGGCGAGACGGGACCTCAACGACAGGCTTCCAATAGGCAGCAAGCTCCCCAACGGAATGACACGGGACAGCCGGCCCACCCTCGAGAATCTCTCGGGCGGCCGCCGGTCTATCCCTACGCCACAACCCCTGAAGAGCCGCATACCTAGTCCGCCGAGTGCCGCCGCGGTGCCCAATCTCCCGCGACTCCGGAAGTGACCCAAGAGTAGCAGACCCAGGTCCAGGGACACTAGGCCCAGCGGCCAGATGGGTAGTCACCCACCCGACCAGCGGACCAGCGACCGAGGCCCCTGAGAGTGCATCCTCAACTATAGCCAACAGCCTATCCTCCGCTAAGTCGGTGCGAGAGGAGGAGATCTCCCCGCACAGCTCGCGTAAGGAGACGCGTATCGGCGTTTTAGTGTCAAAACCGACGCCACCAGACCCAGCGCCCGAGCCACTAGACGGAGCCCCCGGCCCTGACTGCGCCCTCCTCTCCTCTAGGATCGCCCTATAACGGGCACCCGACCTGACGCACTTGATCGCATCGAAGGTCCGACCAACCATCTCGGAGAGCCTGGCATTAAGCTGACCAGTATATCCGGCTTCTTGAAGCCGAATTTCGTAGTCAGCCAGAATGTCCAGTTCCTCCGGATCCCACCGGCGCGACGGCTGAGAGCCAAGCAGGGCGGCATTGTGCTCCACAGGATGCGCTCGCTTCGTGTGGAGACCCAGACCACTGGTTGTACCAAAGGTCCGGTCACAATACCGACATGCGAAGCTCACAGCCTCAGCCATTGTATGAGGTGGTCTCCAGCATCCTCTCATACGCCCTCATGTAGGCCAGGCATACGCCCGGCTGACCACATTTGTGGTCATCCTTCTTGCGAAGGAACTTGCATGAGGCGCACTTTGGTGGCTGGTCCTTTGACGGGCACAGGTCGCCCTTGTGACCCGTCTGCGAACAGTGCGAACAGATGGGGTCCCGCCTGCAAGACCTCGCCGTGTGCCCAAACTCCTGGCAGTTCCAGCACCGGGTGATTCCGAGGTAGTCCTCGACCTTGCTCGTAAACCACCCGATGGTGACTCTGCCCCTGGCTACCAACATGTTTCGGACCTCGGGATTGACCGAGATCACGACATGGCGCTTGGTCCCCGTGCGAGGCCCCGCATAATGGGACATCGCGCCCCACGAGTCACCCGCAAAAGTCGCCGAGCCAGAGAAGTTCTGGGCTCTTATGGCCTTAAGGACCTCGGTGTTCTCCATATCCCGCGGGACATCGTAAACGATGACCTTCGGCCATCGTTTAGCCTGCATTGAGGCCTTGAGTCCCGCCGCAACGAGCAAGGAGCTCGAGACGACGTTCCTCGCCGCCTCAGCATTGGCAAGCCGGAGCTCCACTCTCTTCCCCCGGCTTCGCACCCTCTGGACCTGCCAACCAGTCTCGGCAGGGTCAACTGCGGCCAACAAGGCAGCCTTCACCTTGTCTGCCGAGTCAAGCTCCGCCGAGGGCTGGACAGGCTCGACCACCACCACCCCAACATCCACAGCACCAGGAGCAGGCCGACGGAGTACCTCAGCGTACCCGGCAGCGCGCCCCGGCAACCGAGGAAGGGGGGGGGCCGGAGGCAGAGCCGGCGGCCCAGTATCGGGCGGAACAGTGACCGACCCTTTAATGTCCCTCAGCTCACTCCTCAGGGACTTGACCTCCTCCAGGACCTCGACCATATTTGCGACGCCATCAGCACGATGGCACTCCCTCCCCAACCGAAGCACCGAGACAGCCATATCATGGCATATCCCGGCGACACGGTCGAAGTCGGCGAACACCGCCGAAACATCATCGTTCACCCATTTTTTACGACGGGCGAACGCCGATAGGGAGGCGCGGGCACCCGCAACTTCGCGGAGCTGATCAACGACCAGCTCCAGGTCGGGGATCCCAGGAGGGATCTGCCCTAGGGAGGAAATAACCTCGTCAGCCGAGGGATGCACCCGGTCGACTGACTTTTCGGATGGGGTTCTGGAGGGAGTTGGGGTATGTCCCCGGTCGGCCACTGGGGTGGAGGAGCCGGAAGGGGGATGCACCGGGTCGGGTCGAGCCGACCTAGTACTTACCCCCGACCGGGGACCTCCCTTTTTCTGGGAGGAGATAAGGGATGTCGGCTTACGCTGCGACATCGGGCTAAGGACTGATAAGGAGGGGAAAGGAAAGAAAAATAAAAATAGATAAGGAGGGGAGATAAAAAAATAGAAGAGGAAGGGAGATAAGAGGAAAGAAGAGGAGAGGGGGGAAGGGTGGGGAAATAAGATGTGATAAAGGGAAGGGAAAGGGAGTTAAGATAAGAGAGGGATGGGAAGATAAGTAAATAAGCCTCAAGGGCTTGGATATCAGAGGAGATATGGCAGGAGGGAATTAGGATAGGGGTTTGGTAAGCCTTAAAGGCTTGGGAAAGAGAGGATTTGGGATAAGGGTATCAAGGATAAGAGGTTTGTGAGCCCCAAGGGCTCGGAAGGAATAGGATTAAGTAGCCCGATAATGGTCTACTGGGCAGATAGTGCCAGGCTCNTCCTTCTTCCTCCTTCTTCTTTCTTCACTATCTATTCCTCTACATCTCTGTTTCTTCCAATCTTCTCTTTTCCTTTAATATCTCCTCAACTATGTCTTCCATCACTTCATAGTTATCCTTCTTAATCCACTGCTTAATGTCCTTCTTATCATCCATTTGAGGCCATTTTCTTCTTCCTTCTTCATACCTCGAGCATTCTACCATTATATGTATCACCGTCTCTCTCTCTCCACATCTACATAGGTCTTCATCCGTTATCCCTCTCTCTAATAGGTACGTCTTAAAATCTCCATGCCCACTCAACACTTGGGTCATGTAATGTCCAGGCATCAGCCATTCCATTCTTACTCTTTCCTTCACATCTGGTAATATTCTTTTCGTAAATAATCCTGTCTGTGATTCATTCCATCTTGTTTGCCAAATTTCGTATTTGACTTCTCTCAATCGATTCTTCAGCCCTTTTCTTTCCAGTCTTATTCCATTCCACTCTGCTTCTCCGTTCATCTTCACCTGTCTCTTCTTGACATTTCCTTCTGCCTCTATATCCAGAGGAATCACCCCTGCCAACACGTGCAACGCATTGGTGGACACTGTTCTATATGCACTCGTTATATCAATCATTACCTGTCTTTGTCCACTTAACATCTTATCAATGATTTTTTGCCTCATAATTCTCGTGTACCATACTCCACTAGCGTACAACACAATCGGCAAATATGCTGCTTTATATATATCCTTCATACTTTCCTTTATCTTTTTGGTCCATTTTCCTGTCAACATTCTCTTGACATTTCTATATTGATTTATCGCCTTCTGAGTTACTTCATCCACATGATTGGTTATTCTCCATCCATATTCCCACTTAACTCCTAAGTATACTACTTCTTTCACCATATTCATTTTAATTATGAATATTTAGAGACTGTGGGGTCTCTCTTCATACTTCCTTTTAGCAACATCATGTTCGTCTTTTCCAACGACAGCATCAACTTATATCTTGCACACCAGTCCATTATATACTTGACTGTCCGTTTAACTGCTACCTCTAGGTCTCTTCGGGAGTCACCACCTATGACCACTGCACCATCATCTGCAAAAAATGCTACATTCCATCCCATATCCTTGATATCTTTGATCAAGTCATTTATCACTAATTTCCAACATTGGGGTCCAAGCACCGACCCTTGAGGGCATCCTCGATTCACAGTCTTCTTTATCCTTCTTCCAGCTTCCACCATCTCTACTGTTCTCCCTCTTAAATAGTCTCTCATCAGCTTATACTTCTTTCCAGTTATCCCTGCTCTTCTCAACTTCCAAAGCACTGAGGGCCACCATACCCTATCGAAGGCAGCCGCCACATCTAAGAATAATCCAACCACAAACTTTTCTCTTCTTCCTTCAACTGCTTTCTTTACCACATCCATAGCGTCTTCTGTTGATCTTCCTGGCATAAAGCCAAATTGTTCCTTCTCTATCGCTTCTATAAAGACGCTCTTCATACCAATAACCATTATTCTCTCCAATAACTTGCCCATTACTGGCAACAAGCATATCGGCCTATACGATTTCGCCACTGCTTCATCTTTTTCAGGTCCCTTCAGGAGGGCTTTTATCACCCCTTTCTTCCATCTTTTAGGGAACACTCCCTTATCCATACATGCTTGATATAATCTCAACATCGTATCTTTCACTACACTCCATCCTTCCATGATCATCTCCGCCATTATTCCGTCATGTCCAGGCGCCTTCCTTTTTTTCATTTTAAGCATTTCTTCTCTTAACGAGTCTTCTTTAATTATGACTTTCCTATTATCTTTATCTCGTAATTCTTCTTCTTCAACTCTCTTTCTCAATCTACTCTGTTCTAAATTATCTTCATCGTCATCCATTACTAGGCCCTTCAGCAGCCTACCAGCTGACTCCTGCCAGTCATAATCAACTTTATCCTCTCCAATTGCAACCAGAACCTCTTTCGGTTTTACTTTCTTCCTTCCAATCTTATAGGCCCAGTTCCAGGGTCCTTTCTTAAATTCCTCCTGCACAAAAGCCCGCCAACTACTCTTTCTCACTTCTTCCACCTTCTTTCTATATTCCGTTCTTTTCCTTCTCCATTTCATTTCTAGGCTTTTCTTCTCCTCTTCATTCTTACTTTTCATTTGCTTCTTCCTGCATCTCAGTACCTCTCTTCTCATAGAGGCTAACTCAGAAGTCCACCATCTGATAGGCTGCATCTTTGGCTTTCCTCGCCTTAATGTTTTAAAGGCCGCAGCCTTAATCCACTCTTCCACCTTCCAAGCATATCTTGTTACTGTGTTTCTTGTACTTACTTCCATTTTTTCCATTACTTCTCTATCCTTCTCTAGTTCTTTCCTGAAATCATCCCAGTTGGCATCTTTCAACATCCACCTTTTCTCTCTACCATATACACATTCTTCTGTTTTTCCACCCACCATATATCTGATTACACCATGGGGGCTTGAGGTCCATTCCCACTCAATATTCCAACTGGTCACTTCATTAGCTACTCTAGACGTAGCATATGTCACATCTATATAGGAAGAGGCATCTCCCCTTCTAAAAGTTGGACCTTTTTCCTCGTCATTTATCACTTTTAATTCCCAAGAGTCCAACAACTCTTCAAACTTCCTTCCTTCTTCATTGTATCTCGGAGCTCCCCATCTAGGGCTCTTTGCATTCATATCAGCTGCAAATACTATTCTCTTGTCCTTCAATGTTGTACAGATTGTTTCCACCATTCTCGAATAATCTTCAATTTCTATACTGAACTGACAGTACAAGCTCACTAGGTAGAAGCTCTCTACCCCTTTTGGTAAGATTTCCGCCACCACACAATGGCTATTAGACAACTCTCTTATCTTGAGTACATTTATTTCAGGATCCATTATTATTATTGCCGCCCAGGGCTTTTCTTCTATTTTATTTCCTGTAATCACTCTGCTACTCAGTCCAAATCCCACTACATTTTGGTTATATGTCTCTGGCTCTTGCACCGCTATAACTTGAACTTTATTCTCTAATGCACTCTGTCTCATTTCTCTAACTGCTACCTTAGATCTATCAAGATTTACCTGTGCTATGTGTACTACTTGACTCCATCTTCTATTCCTCCTCCTTGTATTTCTACCCATTATCCTTGACTAGCAACCTGTCCTCCTCCAGGTTCTACTTCCATTTTTTCCGTGCTAGTCTCAACCTTTCTCTCCTCATAGCTCGTCATATCCTTTCCCTTTTTCTCTCTTTAACAGCTATAGGACATCCTTCCCAATACACAGAATGACCCACTTCCTGGAGTCCATTCTTTTTACAGTTGGCACAACAAACTTCCTCCTTCGCTACTCTGCACTCTCTTTTCATATGTTTACCTTGGCCACACTTAGAGCATGTTGTATCGCTCCTACAATTGGCCATCTTGTGTCCATAGCCTAGACATTTATAACATCGCATTGGTGCCAGGTGCTCTTCCACTCTACAAGCCCAGACACCAATATACAGTCTTCCTTTCCTCATTATCCTTCCAAATATCTTTGGGTTCACCCTTATCACCCAACTCCTGGTATACTTGGTCCTTCTTCCCCATTCCACTTCGGGAATAAAGAACTTCTTACTTTCTTCTTCATTTATATCTCTAAAAATTTCCTCATTCTTTCTTTTCACCACTTCTAGGAGCTCCTCCTTCGTGATGTCCGAGTCCACACCTCGGATAAGTATTCTCGGACTTCTCATACTTGGCTCTTCATCTACACTGTATCCAGCCTTCTTAATCTCTTCCATATCCTTTAACTTCTTTACGTCCGTCTCATCGTGCACTTGTATCAGAACAGTGCCACCCTGCTTTCTCATATTTTCAATCCTTACTGTATTATTTTTCTTATCCATACAGTCAATCAGATCTTTCTTTGTTTTTCTCTCTCCATCTTTGGGAAAATTTATTGCAACCACTGGTCCTTTCTTGCTTCTCTTAACTACTGTTGACCATCCCATTTCATCTTTCACTTCTTTTCTTTCTCTTCCTTCTTTCATATTAGATTTTAACTCCTCCAGCTTATCTTCTACACCTTTTACATCAAATTTAGCCACTGCTTCCGTCATCTCATCTACCTTAGACCAAGGCATGTCTTTTACTTTGTCTCTTAAGATAGTCATATTATTATTCAAGCTATTCATAACATCTCTTATATCCGTGAATANAAAAAAAAAAAGTCCTCTGCAGTCCATCCGCCAGCCAACAGGTATGCACGAGTCCAACAAACGCGTCCTCTCGTTCCTTGAGTTCCTCAGGCCAATAGGATGTCCTCTAACGCGGCGCCACGTTCCTCCTCCAAGAATGCCAGTTCATGTTGCCTCCCCTTATCACCCTCTCGGTAATCCATCGTAGGGCTCTGGTTCCAATTCCCAAATTCTTTAATATTCCAGCAGATCTCTTCGACCAGAGCCCCTTCCAATTGAGGGTGATCGGGAGGACATACTGCCTTGAAACTGCTCCAGGCGCAAGCGCACGCGCCGCGTCAAAAATCCACCTTCTCCCGTACCTTCGCACCTTCGCCTGACCAGCCTCGTCACGGTCCACCCTTCCACTGACGACCATCACATCAGCAATAATCTGCTCTTCACCGACGTGCAGCAGCAGGTCCGGACGGCAGCGCGAAGTGCCATTGGTGAGGGTTTGCTCCTCGAGGACCACGCAACCCATCCTTCGAAAAGACCTTGCCACAAAGCGCACGATTGCGTGGTGCCTCAAGGTGACGCCACCCCTGGTAAGAGGGCAGTGGTTGACAACATGGGCCGCTGTTTCCGCTGCAGCTCCACACCCGCGGCATCTCGCAGAGTCCGGCGTACGGCGGCCAACACCTCTCGATGTCCTCACCAATGTAGGCAGGGATCCAGTGTAGAGCCTGAGGAAATCCACATATTCTCTCCCCGACAGTCCCCGACATCCACCCCTGAGCCAGGCCGTCGAGGCGGCCACCTCTCCCGCACCGACTAGGTCAATGCCATCAACCCGTGTTCCAAGCTCATTAAGGTCCTGCAGCCAGGGATTAGGGGGTAGGATACCGGCAGGAAAATCCGCGCCCAGGAATTCCCTAATATCATCCGATACACCCGCGTTTTCGAGGGGATCAGAAACACCGAGAAAACGTTTCTCTCTCAAATATGGGATGAATGCGGACAACCTACAGATGCCCAAACCCCCATGACGCAAGGGAGAGTGGATAACGGAGCAAGGGACGTCTTTCGGTAGCCTAAGCCACCTCCGGACGTACCCCCTGACCAGTATGTCAGCGGCACGCAACATGACAGTCGAAGGTACCCCAAAAACGAACCTATGAAGATACCGCGGAATGAAGAACGTCCTCAACAACTCCACCTTCTGCTGAGGCTTAAGCGGAGCCCTACCAATCCTCTCCAGGCCATCGCCTAAATCAACATGGTCGAGGACCAGGCCAGTCGCACCGAACTTAACCCCGAGATAGTCCCAGGTCTCCGAAACCCGGAGAGCACCAATGGACTCACTGCCCACATAATACCTCCGATCCTCGTCCAGCCGCACCAGCTTCCTCCTGCCGGAGACGGACAGCGTGAGGGCCCGACACTTGGCCGGATTTAACTCCAGACCAACGTCATGAAGCCCCCGCACCACCGACCCCAGCAGGGCCCGAAGACCTTCAGGCGTACTGGCGAAAAGGACAAGGTCATCGGCATACGCGAGAGCCCGAACCAATGAGCCCCCTAGCCGGAAACCCAGACGCTCGGACAGTCCGCCGATAACGTGATCCATCACCATGTTAAAAAGCACGGATGACAACGGGTCGCCCTGTCTCACACCGCGCCTAGGCCTCATTTCCTCGGACTCCATGCCGTGCATGCAGATCCGGGAAGTGCCAGTAGAGTACACAGCCTCTATGTACTCACACAGTTCCTTCTGCACCCCTCGCTCCCGGAGGATACGAGCAATGGCGGAGTGACTCACACTATCGAACGCCTTCTTGACGTCAAGCACAGCTGCACTGAGACTCCTCTTCTTTCTCCAGGCAGTGCGCAAGACGGCATTCAGGAGAAAGACATTGTGAGCCACTCCATCAAAGCCCCTCCTAAACCCGGATTGCTCAGGGACATTGGGAACCACGCTTTCCAGGCGAGACGCCAGGACNAAGGTCCTGCAGCCAGGGATTAGGGGGTAGGATACCGGCAGGAAAATCCGCGCCCAGGAATTCCCTAATATCATCCGATACACCCGCGTTTTCGAGGGGATCAGAAACACCGAGAAAACGTTTCTCTCTCAAATATGGGATGAATGCGGACAACCTACAGATGCCCAAACCCCCATGACGCAAGGGAGAGTGGATAACGGAGCAAGGGACGTCTTTCGGTAGCCTAAGCCACCTCCGGACGTACCCCCTGACCAGTATGTCGGCGGCACGCAACATGACAGTCGATGGTACCCCAAAAACGAACCTATGTAGATACCGCGGAATGAAGAACGTCCTCAACAACTCCACCTTCTGCTGAGGCTTCAGCGGAGCCCTACTTATCCTCTCCAGGCCATCGCCTAAATCAACATGGTCGAGGACCAGGCCAGTCGCACCGAACTTAACCCCGAGATAATCCCAGGTCTCCGAAACCCGGAGAGCACCAATGGACTCACTGCCCACATAATACCTCCGATCCTCGTCCAGCCGCACCAGCTTCCTCCTGCCGGAGACGGACAGCGTGAGGGCCCGACACTTGGCCGGATTTAACTCCAGACCAACGTCATGAAGCCCCCGCACCACCGACCCCAGCAGGGCCCTAAGACCTTCAGGCGTACTGGCGAACAGGACAAGGTCATCGGCATACGCGAGAGCCCGAACCAAAGAGCCCCCTAGCCGGAAACCCAGACGCTCGGACAGCCCGGCGATAACGTGATCCATCACCATGTTAAAAAGCACGGATGACAACGGGTCGCCCTGCCTCACTCCGCGCCTAGGCCTCATCTCCTCGGACTCCATGCCGTGCATGCAGATCCGGGAAGTGCCCGTAGAGTACACAGCCTCTATGTACTCACACAGCTCCTTCTGCACCCCTCGCTCCCGGAGGATACGAGCAATGGCGGAGTGACTCACACTATCGAACGCCTTCTTGACGTCAAGCACAGCTGCACTGAGACTCCTCTTCTTTCTCCAGGCAGTGCGCAAGACGGCATTCAGGAGAAAGACATTGTGAGCCACTCCATCAAAGCCCCTCCTAAACCCGGATTGCTCAGGGACATTGGGAACCACGCTTTCCAGGCGAGACGCCAGGACACGATGCAAATGCCGGACAATCACCGATGCCACCGAGATTGGCCTATAATCACCCGGACCAACCACCTCATCAGCCTTGGGAATCATAGTGACCCTCGCCCTGAGAAGATCCAGGGGAACCCGCCCCTGGAGCATCAACAGGTCAAGGACGATCGCTCGGATCTTCCAGGGTAAACCCCTCCAAACAGAAGGGGAAACCCTGTCCAACCCCGCAGCAGAACGCCCAGAGGGACACAGGCCGACCGCCTCAGCCTCAGAGATAGGTGTCCAAAGCGACAACCCCTCAGGCAAGCGAGGTCCACGCACCTCCTCACCACCCCAGGGCGCAGATGGCTCCTCAACGACGGGCTTCCAAAACCCGCAGAGCTCGTCAACCGAGTGACATGGAACAGGGGGCGTGCCAGAGAGAACCTCCCTAGCCGCAGCCACCCTATCCCTGACCCACAGTCTCTGAAGCTCCGCGAAGCGATGGCGCCTCGCCGCATATCGGCCTCCACCCACACGCCTAGGGGGCAAGGGGTCCACCACTGGCGCCGAATGAGAACAAGCGCCGGCGACACCAGAGGCAAGGTGAACAGAAATCCACCAGACCAAGGCATCGCCAACACTCTCCCCACCAACCGCCCTTCTCGCAATCTCAATCAGTCTGTCCACACACAGATCAGTATGCGAGCCTGACAGCTCCGCAACCAACTGCGAAATGGCCAGCCTGAGAGCCTCAGAGCTAGCCCGAGAGTCGGGACTCAAAGGGACCGGCCCAACCTCAACCATAGAGCCAGCGGGGACGCCAATACCCCGGATATCAAACAGGATCCGCTTATATGCATCGGTCGCCCTCGCACCCTTGACAGCATCAGATGACCTTGTCCCTAAGAACTCGGAAAGCCGCGCATTCAAACTCCCTTGGTATCCGGCCGCACGCAACCGGACTTCTTCGGAAGCAAGAAGCGCCAGCTCCTCCACGTTCCACCTCGGTCTGACCCTGTCGACCCGAATGCCAACATTGTGTTCCACGGGATGAGCCCGCTTTACATGAAGGCCGAGGCCTCCGGCAGTGCCGAAGGCCCGACCACAATGCCGACAAACATAATCTCCAGGCTCAGACATGGTAATTGGTCATATCGACTGCCCGTCTGAAAGCCCTCAGATATGAGCCACACTTGTCCCTCGCGTCCACAGAGTGGTCGCAAGGTCTTCGGTGAGGTCTACACGAGGGGCAAACAGGCGGCTTAGCCTTGTCTGGACAGTCGGTCACCCGATGACCCTCTCCGGCACAATGGCGACAGACCTCGGGCCTCTTACAGTGCTTGGCAACGTGCCCATAGTCGTGACATCGCCAGCACCTAGTGACCCCTACGAAGTCAGAGACTCCGCAGGATTGCCACGAGACGTAGACTCTGCCCCGCCCAACAATGATGTCCCTGACAGCCGGTGAGACCGCCAGGACCACACTCCTACTGGCACCGTCGCGACGGCCCGAAAAATGGGAAAACTTGGCCCAATCCGTCCCGGCGAACAGGGGAGAGTCAGCGAAGTTAAGTGCCTTAATGGCTGAAATTACCTCACGCTCCCCCATGCTCCTCGGGACGTCATGGACCACGACCCTCGGGTTGCGCTTCCCCACCATCCTGGCAGAAAGTCCGGCCTCCGCCAGAGCATCGCTGCCGATAACCCTCTGAGCCACCTCCGCAGAGGATAGCTGCAACTCCACCTTTTTGCCACGTGACCTACACCCGACCACGCACCATCCGGCCTCCTCCGGCTTGACCGCCGACTTAAGCGCATTGCGTACCTTCTCGGCGGACTCCAAGCCAGTCGAGCCCTCCTTTGGCTCCACCACCACCACCGCAGCATCCCGCACCGCACGATCACGGGAGGCCAGCACCGAAGAGTACGACCTCCTGGACCCCGCAGACACTGGCGCCGGCAGCGACGGAGGCGAAACCGGGGAAACAGCGGCAGACAGGGGCACGGACGGGGCCGCCTCCCGAATCGCCCTCACCTCGCCGCGCATATCCTCGAGGACACGGGTCACACGCGCAAGGCCCTCCTCCTCCTTGGCAGAGGCATCCCGGCGCACCCGAATCAAGCCAGCGGCCAGCTCAAAAACCAAGTCGTGGAGCAAGTCGACCTCCTTCATAACAGGAGTAGAATCGGCAATGCTCCACTTCTTAGACCTTATGTGGCCCAGCACCGCCATACGCGATGCCGATGCCTTGGCCAGCTGGTCTATAACCAATGTGGCATCAGGTGTACCCTCCCCAATAATGCCAAGCTTATTGAGGAGGTCCTGGTTACCCGGTGTACTGGGTGCGTCAGGGCGCGTAGGAGTCGAACCTGCGACAGACCCGGCCCCCGAACGGACGCTCGACTGCGATGACTGCGACCCCGAACGGGTCCTCATCGTGAGAGGAGGAACCTTTGCCGGGGTCGTTATGGGCTTCTTGGGGGGCATTGTGCACCAAACAGGCCCTCAGAGAAGAGAGGAATGGGTGCGACTGGTAGGCAAGCTTCCCAGTCACCCAGGGAAAAACAGCCCCTGCAAGGCAGGAACCTAGGCTGTTTGTGGGGAAAACTCCTCGAATGGGAGTGTGCCGTAGACCCGCAACACCACACGGGCGTGCCGGGTCAAAAGAAACGGCGAGGGGATTGGTCCCGCAGGACCTAGGGGGAATGCGTGTGTAGTATCACCAGATACTACCTTCTATTTAACCCAAAAAGGGGCAAACTAAACACGCACGACCGGAGTGTCGTGCGGGAATGGTAGGATCGGTTGAGCTCCTACCAGGTACTAACCTCCTAATACCAGGAGGCCAGTGAAGCACTTTTAAAGCCCTCTAGGACCCACGCAAAGTCCCTTAGGGCGGCGGGGCCAAAGCCCGGGCTTACTGAACGACCCTAACAGTCGTTCTGAACAAATAAAAAATAAAAATTTCAAAAAAAAAGGGGGGGGGGGTATTGGGTGTACCTAAGGCGGCAAACCCGCAAAATAGGGAACCTGTGCACGGCCACCTAGATGAGGTAGCTATAACCCTGCCGGCTAGGAAAAGGTTATAATTCCGGACGCGGGAGCAAGGGAGGAGTGCTGCCGCACCGACGAGAGATAGGAAAGGAATGAACGGAAAAAGTGGGCGTGGCCACAGTGGGAGGAGCCTACAGGAGGCGGGACAGCCCACAGGGAAGGGAAAGGCAAAGTTCAACTGGACTAGCCAGCCAACCAAGCCCTCATGAAAGGAAAAAAAAAGGAAATAAAAGTGAAATAAAAAGATAAATAAAGGAAAATAAAAAACCCCAGGAACACAGGTCGAATCAGCACAAAAAACTGCACAAAATGAACCTAGTCGGAACGAAAAATGAGGCCACTAACCTTGTAAAAATACAATAAACACAGAGCCTGCTCCAAGGGGTCCTCACTCGCCGACTGCCAGAGAGCAACTGAAATGAAACAGATGAAATATCATTACGTACAAAATCTTGCCCCCCTGCTTGATGGGGCTCCTTCAGCATTTAAATCCGTAACACGGTAAGGCTCACAACACTCCAGTTAAAGTAAAAGCCCCACATGGGTCTAAGCCTAGTAAAGTATCACTCGCCTTTAAGGGAATGAAATAATAACAAAATAAATTAAATAAGATAATGCACGTTTAAAAAGAACAACAGATGAAGCNATCCTTTCCCTTTTTCTCTCTTTAACAGCTATAGGACATCCTTCCCAATACACAGAATGACCCACTTCCTGGAGTCCATTCTTTTTACAGTTGGCACAACAAACTTCCTCCTTCGCTACTCTGCACTCTCTTTTCATATGTTTACCTTGGCCACACTTAGAGCATGTTGTATCGCTCCTACAATTGGCCATCTTGTGTCCATAGCCTAGACATTTATAACATCGCATTGGTGCCAGGTGCTCTTCCACTCTACAAGCCCAGACACCAATATACAGTCTTCCTTTCCTCATTATCCTTCCAAATATCTTTGGGTTCACCCTTATCACCCAACTCCTGGTATACTTGGTCCTTCTTCCCCATTCCACTTCGGGAATAAAGAACTTCTTACTTTCTTCTTCATTTATATCTCTAAAAATTTCCTCATTCTTTCTTTTCACCACTTCTAGGAGCTCCTCCTTCGTGATGTCCGAGTCCACACCTCGGATAAGTATTCTCGGACTTCTCATACTTGGCTCTTCATCTACACTGTATCCAGCCTTCTTAATCTCTTCCATATCCTTTAACTTCTTTACGTCCGTCTCATCGTGCACTTGTATCAGAACAGTGCCACCCTGCTTTCTCATATTTTCAATCCTTACTGTATTATTTTTCTTATCCATACAGTCAATCAGATCTTTCTTTGTTTTTCTCTCTCCATCTTTGGGAAAATTTATTGCAACCACTGGTCCTTTCTTGCTTCTCTTAACTACTGTTGACCATCCCATTTCATCTTTCACTTCTTTTCTTTCTCTTCCTTCTTTCATATTAGATTTTAACTCCTCCAGCTTATCTTCTACACCTTTTACATCAAATTTAGCCACTGCTTCCGTCATCTCATCTACCTTAGACCAAGGCATGTCTTTTACTTTGTCTCTTAAGATAGTCATATTATTATTCAAGCTATTCATAACATCTCTTATATCCGTGAATACTCTATCCATAGATCTCATAGTACTTCTTACTTCTTCCCTTTCCTTAGCTACTTCCACCTTCAAATCTTTCTCCATCTTTACTAATCCTTCCTTCCAGTATTTATCTCTTTCTTCGATAACCAACATAACAGTTTCTTGATCCTCTCGGATCCTTTTAGCGACACTTTGATTCTCTCTTTGTATCCCTTCCACCAGTCCTCTGACTTTACTCTCCACCACTTCTCCAATCATTTCTTCCACCTCACATTTCCAATCTTTTTCGCTCACCTTCTTTATTTCCTTCTCTATTCGGGTTACTTTTCCCGATATCCACTCCCACCTTGCCTCCTTCAAGCTCTGTTCCAGCCACTTTTCTTGTACTTCTTTAATCTTATTTATCCTCGGCAATATGTACTTCTCATGCCTATTGTCCTTCGATTGCAGTGTACGGCTCGTATACCCNTTGAAAGGGCTGTGGACTTAGCCCCAACAAATATCGGAGAGTAAGGGCCCGGTACCCTTTCACCCTGCAGCGCTCCAATAGCTTACATCTCACCCTTCCATTCCACTCTCACACTTCTGCTTGCTTGGAGTCCCCGGGCCTCACCACCTCACCACAAGGTCCTGCGCAAATTCCTTTCTTTTCTCTTCTTCCTTATCTTTTTCTTTTTCATGAGGGGATTCCTTTCCTTTTCCTTCACTCTAATTTCCCTCTAGGTTCCTTCTTTCATCCTCCTCCTTCTCCATCAATATCTTCTCTGCCATCCTTTTGAACCTATCCCAATTTTCCCTCGTCACCAGACTTCCTAAGTCCTCCCTATTTAAGTCCCCTATCTCTTGTTCTAATTCCCCCCTGTACCCTCCAAACTGCCTACAGTCAAAGAGCACATGCTCCACCGTTTCTTCCCCTACCCCACACTTACACATCCCTGACTCTACCAGTTCAAATTTCTCTAATTTAGCCCTGAAATTTCCATGACCACTCAGAACCTGTCCCATATAGTATCCCACTTGTACCCATTCCATTTTTAATCTCTCCCTAACATCCCTGAAGAATCTATATGTCCACCTTCCCTTATCTGTATTTTCCCATCTATGCTGCCACTCTTCCCTAATCACCCCCCTCAATGATTCCTTCAACTTTACCCCTTCAAAGTCCCTTCCCCTCCAGGTCACCTTCCCCTCCTTCCGCAGTCTATATGCTGCCCATCTTCGGTCTACCTCCAAATCCAATGGGTCAACCCCACTAATGACAAGCATAGCCTCCCTTGAAACCGTGTTATAACACTTTAGTAACCTGATCAGCAATCTTCTCTGCCCCCTTAGTAACTTTTCCTTCTGAACTTTCCCCAACAAATCCCCCCATGCACCTACACCATAGCAAACCACCGCCAGAAACAATCCTCTATATATTTTGACCAAATTCCCTTCTCCGCTCCATTTCTCCCTAAACCTACGCCCTACGCTCATCATAAGCCTCATGCCCTTCTCAGTTGCAACGTCCAGATGCCTCCCTATCCTCCATCCCTCCCCCCATAATACCCCCAAATATTTTACCTCCGTTACCCATTTAACTCTCCAATCCCCAATTCTTATTATCGGCATTCGGGTTCCTATGAGTTTCCCTTTCAACATCATAGCGACCGTTTTCTCCCTTGATAGTTCCATTTTTGCTTCCTTACACCAGCCTACTAAGATTCTCGCGATCTCTATGAAGCTACACTCCAGCCCAACTCTACTATTTCCCCACACCAATATTACTCCGTCATCTGCAAACGCTATAATTCTACCAACCGATGTGCTATTTATCCTCATAATACATTCTTCAAAAACAACCTTCCAAATTTGCGGACCCAGGACCGACCCTTGGGGGCACCCCCTATTTACTTCCTTCCTCCTCCTCCTCCCTCCAATACGAAACTCTACCCTCCTATTCCTCAGATAATCTCTCACGACATCCCAACCCTGCTTACATATACCCTCCTGCATTAATCTACCTAGGACCCCCGGCCACCATACCCTATCAAATGCCCCAGTAAAATCCAGGAAGAGACCCATCACATACTTCTCACTCCTTTCCCCAATAATCTGCCTTATCTCCATCATCGCATCCTCTGTGCCTCTTCCCTTCATAAATCCATATTGCGATCGCGATATCCTTCCCACAAATATATTTTCTAACCTCTTCACTATAACCCGTTCCAATATCTTTCCCAAACATGGCAACAAACAAATTGGTCTATACGACTTTATTTGTGATGGATCCTTGTCCTCTGACTTCAACAGAGCCCGTATTGTCCCCCACTTCCATCGGTCCGGAAAAACTCCGTACCTCAAACATCCCCTATATAATCTCAACATTTCATCTCCTATTACCTCCCATCCTTCCTTTATCATCTCCGTCATAATTCCATCCCATCCCGGAGCTTTCTTGTTCCTACACTCCCACACACATTCCTTTAGCTTATTTCTCGTAACTCCCCAGCCCTCAGTATTTTGCGGCTCATACAATTCTACCCTACCTCTAATTTCCCTATGTACTTCTTCTTCCATCTCAGGATAGTCATCCACTATCAATCCCCCTAACAACCTATCCACAGACCCTTCCCACGCAATTTCTCCTTCCTCTTGCCCTATCATTTCCATAGCCTTATCTATTTTTATCTTTCCCGTAGCTATCTTGTATACCAGATTCCACGGCCCCTTACCCCTCTCATATTCTACGAATTTCTGCCAGCTCTCCTCCCTCATCTTCTTAATCATAATTTTATAGCCTCTACGTTTCCCCCTATATGCTTCCTTTTTCTTGGTTCTTTCAGTCTCGTCCATCTCCTTCTGATAGTCCCTCATCGCTTCTCTAACTTCCCTTCTCAAAACCTCCAACTCCCTAGTCCACCAATTTACCCCCTTAGCTCGTCGTACCCCCTTTTTTATCACCCCTTCCGCGGCCCCCTTGATCCAGCCCTCTACTTTCTTTGCTAACTCCACTACCGACCCCCTCCCACTCACTCTAATCCTCTCAATTCCTTCCCTCTTGTTTCTAAGAGCCTCTCTATATCTATCCCAATCTACATCCCCAACTATATATCTAAATCCTTCCCCCCTACCTCTCTCATCTCTAACTGTCCTTCCCCCCACCTCTCCAAAACTTACCAGTATCGCCTTATGGGCACTACTCGTCCAATCATCTTTTACTTCCCACCCGATTACCCTATTCGCCAAATTCCTGTTTGCCACCGTCACATCTATATAACTAGTACCCGTGCTACTATCATAAGTTGGACCACCTCCCCTATTCAGTACCACAAGGTCTAATTCCTCTATTAATTCCTCTAGTCTCATTCCTCTCTCGTCCAATATGGCTCCTCCCCATAGAGGATTCTTCGCATTTGCATCCATACCAATCACTATATTCTTACCTGCCAACGCCCTCCTAATCCTTCTCAGCTTCTCTATATACCCTTCTATCTGGTGACTCGGCTGAAAGTACAACGTTACTGCGTATAGTTCAAGATCCCCACTAACGATCTGCACTACCACACTATGCGTATCAGATAGGCTACCAATCCGAAATACTCCTAGACCGGGATCAATCACCGCTACGGCAGCCCAAGGCCTATCTCGCACATCACCACCCCTTAACACCTTCGTACCCATCCCAAACCCACTAATCTCCCCCCTGTTATCCACATACGGTTCCTGTATCAATATAAATCCCACCCCCTCCCTTACCGCTCTGTTCCTAATTTCCGATACCACCCCCCGGGCCCTATCCATATTTAGTTGTACTATCTTAATCCCCATAATCTGTTTCCCTCTTAATTCTCTCCTTCGCCAACCTTATTGCTGGACAACCTCCATATATCGCCGTATGCCCCTTACCGTCCCACCCGAATCTCTTACAGTTTACGCAACTTACCTCTGCATCCACTACTTTACATCCTATACTATGGTGGTCCCCTCCGCACCTCGAACAAGCCACCGGGTTTGCACACCATCGGTGCGAATGACCTATTCCTAGGCACTTGACACACCTCATCACCCCCACGTACTCAGCAACCTTACAGCATCTAAATCCTAAATATACCCTTCCCATCCTCATTAGCCCAGTTAGGGGTCCACCGACCAGCGCGCCCACCAGCCCTATTCGTCTATTATTTTTCCATAATCCTACTCGCATCCCTGCATGCACGCATCATAAGATACCTGTCCTTGAGGCTTTACTCAGATGACCGGGTGATGCAACGATGCCAACCTAATACTCGCCATGTCTGTACCAAAAAAAAAAAAAAAAAAAAAAAAAAAAAAAAAAAAAAAAAAAAAAAAAAAAAAAAAAAAAAA
>KZ807862.1:26519-45387 GCA_000696205.2 Oncopeltus fasciatus | reverse complement strand
AAAAAAAAAAAAAAAAAAAAAAAAAAAAAAAAAAAAAAAAAAAAAAAAAAAAAAAAAAAAAAAAAAAAAGGGAATACATAAATATTAACAATAATAATAAATACACCAAACAAGAGACCATACAATAAGAATATAATAAAATTAATTAAAGAACCACAAGAAAATAAGCAAACAAAATCTTCCTCAACAACATCAGACGCGGACACCCATCGTTGACACAACTGCGCAGGCACGTCCACCAGTATTTCCCCTCCTGAAGGTCGGAGGAGGTTGACACCACCCCAGACCAAGGGGCAATGGTTGACTGCATGGGCCGGCGTCTCCTCAGCGCTACATCCATGGCGACATCTAGTTGACCCAGGTGGTCGCCGGCCCAGGCCCCTCGTTCGTCATCCTCACCCTGGTAGGGAGGGCACCAGCGTAGAGCCTCATAAAATTCACGTACTCCCTGCCAGAGACAGAGGAGGACGTCCTCGCAATCCACGCAGTGGAAGCGGACACCAAACCAGCGCCATCCAAGTGCCTCCCATCAACCGTGGTCACCAAAGTCTGGCAATCCGCAACTCTGGGGTCGTCAGGGTATGCCAGGGGGGAAACTTCGAAGGAGTCATCAACCCCCTGTTGATAATAATAATTATATTAATAATAAATGAAACAGATAAAATATCATTATGTACAAAATCTTGCCCCCCTGCTTGATGGGGCTCCCTCAGCATTTAAGTCCGTAACACGCGAGGGCTCACAACACTCCAATTAAAGTAAAAGCCGCACATGGGTCTAAGCCTAGTAAAGTATCACTCCCTTTAAGGGAATGAAATAATAACAAAATAAATTAAATAAGATAATGCACGTTTAAAAAGTACAACAGATGAAGCTTCAGGGACGAGTCTGTAGATAAAGGCTAAAATGATTTTATGGTTAATGTCAACATTTTTGGTGAGATAGCTAAGGATAAATTATAAAATTAAATTAATAATTAAATATAAAGGTCCCAGACGGCGAGAGTCCCCAGGCTTCAGATCTTAGACGGCGAGAGTCCTCCTCCAAGAGTGCCAGCTCATGTTTCCTCCCCAAATCACCCTCGGAGATCTAGTGCAGGGCACTAGTACCAACTCCGATTTTGGATAACGCTCTTGCTGATTTCTTCGACTTATTGCCTCGTAACCGGATCACCAACAAGATTCCTTGCCGCCCGATAGATCCATGATTTTGCGTATCTTCTGACCTTTGACCGTCCGGCCTCGTCTCGATCCACTCTTCCGCTGACAATCATCACGTCGAGAATAATCAACTCGTTGCCAGCATGGACCAACAGGTCAGGACGACAACACGAAGTGCCATTGGTGAGCGTGCGTTCTTCAAAACGGATACCCTACACCCAGTTTGGGGGAGATATTCAACCCCTTTAGGGTCCTAGTCCCTTACTTATTTCAGGGCTCCCACGATCCGACAACGTGGGTACCTCGCATAGTGGTTGCCATCCCGGGGGGAAAATACGATCGAAAGAGTTAGGGATCCACTTCCCGACGCATACAACAGCCCATCGTCAAAACCAACGCTTGGAGTGTTTTAGCACTTTTCTCCTTCCAAGCATTCTCCATAGGGTTACCTTTGGTTTAACCGTTGCCTCTGCTTTAAGCCGTAGGACGTGGCGGTTAGGGCATACATCAGTAGGTGGCTTCGGCTACCTCATGACAAGCCTAATGCCCTTATACACACGCCGCTTAAATTTGGGGGACTTGGCATATTTTGCCTAGAGGGCCTGGCTCCCTACCTTAGGACCAAGAGATTCCTTCGGGTTAAGGATGGCATGGGCTTGAGGAATGAGGACCTGTTTCCTGAGTTGGGAGGTGGGTTTTCCTCGGATTCCTTGTCTGTTGATCCTAGGCTGGCTGATTTTGAAAATTTGTGATCGACGGTGGACGGTAGAGACCTGGTTGGTGAGGTTCCTGCCTCAACAGCTTCGATTTCCAGAGCTTTGTCCTCCCTTTCTGGCCGAGAGTTCCTCCAGTTTGCGAGGCTGTATGCTGGTGCGGTCCCTACCAGGGCGAGGATCTCGAGGGGCTTGGGTCGGTGGACACCGGAGTTCGTCCTGTGCAGGAACTTTTGGGGGGCAGAGGAGACGCTGGCTCATGCTATCAACCCTCGGTCCAGGGTGGTGTTATCCTCCGGCATCGCGCTGTCGTGCGTTTCCTTTCGGAATGCTTGCGAAGAAGAGGGTATTCGACGTTTGTGGAACGCGCGTTCACCCACGGCCAGAAAAGCTGTAGGCTGGACCTGATTGTTCACACTGGTGAAGAATTGCTGATTATGGATGTCTCAATAGCCAGTGAAAGGATGGACATGGATCAGGTTTGTTTGGCTAAAGCAAGAAGATATGGTAGGGAAGATCATCGTCTAATTGAGGATTCGTCTTGTTGTGGCCTCATAGACTTGACATAGGACTCCGGCAGAGAACTGTGCTGTTCTTCGGCAGCTTTTTATTTCAAGTGTTATTTATTTATGAATGTAAATGGGATAATTAAAAATTTGTTTTTTTTTTTCTCTTTTATATTAATTGTACGCTCCTTAGGGAGCAGGCTCGATACTTATTTCTACCCCTTCAGGGTATATTAAAAGGGGTGTGGTCCGTAATGTAAGCTTCTTTTATTTTTTTTTTGTTTGTCTTGCTACCATTGAAGAGGGAGCATTATTGTGTGTAATTTTTTTAATTTGTATATATAATATGTAAATTATCAAAAATAAAGATATTATTAGCCAAATGCCTCTTCATATACCTAATTAGTGACGCGTATGAATGGATTAACGAGATTCCCTCTGTCCCTACCTGCTATCTAGCGAAACCACGGCCAAGGGAACTCTCTTTCCTTGTCCTCTATCCTTACCTACTTCAACTTTAGACCTTTCTCTATCTTTAAACTCCCTCCTTCCAAGACTTGTCCCTATCTTCTATAACCGCCATAACAGTTTCCTGACCCTCTCCAATCCTCTTAATGATACCTTGATTCTCTCTTTGAATCCCTTCCAGCAGTCCTCCGACTTTAATGTCAACCATTTCTACAATCATCATTTCCATCTTACTTTTTCACTCCTTTTCGTTTGCCTTCCTTATCTCTTTCTCTAGTCGGGACACTTTTCCCAAAATTCACTCCCACCTTGCTTCCTTTACACTCTGTTCCAGCCATCTCTCATTAACCTCCTTATTTTTCTTAATCCTCGGAAGTTTGTATTTTTCATGTCTATTATCTTTTGATTGTAAAGTACGGGTCGTATACCCTAATATTTCGTCCAACAGCTAATCTACTTCCTCGTTATACTGCCGCACAGTTCGGCCCTCCATTCGGCCCTGAAAGGAACAACTTCCTTTGGATCCAGGGAGGATCCCACAGACCAGGCTCTTTTTTCTCCAATTCCTTCAAATACATCACAAAGTCCCAGCCTCGGCGTAGATGGTCCTTCTTGCTCTTCTCCACTCCTCATCTCCTCCTCCTTCTCTTTCTTTACCATAGAATGATAAATTTTGTTCTTGATTGTTCCCGCTCCTGTGCGAGGCTCAGATATCCGGTACGCCCCCACCCATCTTAGAGAGGAGTGGTCGGGTACTCCCAACCAGATATCCTACACCCAGTGTGGGGAATAATATTAAACCCCATTTGAGTCCCCGTCCCTTACTAATCTCAGGGCTCCCACGCACCGACACCCACGACACCCGCACAGTAGTTGCCATCCCGGGTGGCAAAGAGGACCGGGAAAGTTAGGGGTCCACCTCCCGACGCACGAACCAGCCCATCATCATAACATATTGTTACCAGGACAACAGCATGTTCTGGCAAGCAAAAAACATGCTGTCGCCAATGCATGTACAAACTCGCCAAGTCCATACCAAATAAACAATCAGAACAGCAGTGGGTCGCCACTCCACCGTTGTTGGTCAGATCTTAGCTTCACCGTCTCCATGCGCACTATGCAAGGAGGGGCTACTGAGCTCCTGAGCCACGACAAGGCTTCTGACCCATCAGGAGAGTAGGTAGGAACAGGGGGCATCTCGTTAATCCATTCATGCGCGTCACTAATTAGATGACGAGGCATTTGGCTATGAAGATATTTATTTCCGATAATTTACATTATACAAAAATCAATTAATACAAAACAATACAGAAATACAAAGAAAATAAAAAATACAGATTCCAATTAACAAACATGGGGCTCGCTACACCCTTACATAAGGTCACTTGGGGTCACCCAAGGGGTCAAAATTAAGATATGAGTCAACCTCGTCCACCAGGATCGACACCAATCCACATTCAAGACTCATAAAGCAATAACAAAAAGAAAATAAAACGAAATAAAGCGATTATATCATGTAAACTGTTACAATAATTACACAAATATAATAAATAAATCATCATCAATAACAAGAACAATGAAAAAAAAATTTATCTGCCAATTGCAACCGTTACTGAAATCCCTGACAATTATTTATACATAGACAAAAATGAAATAGTACGCTCAAACATACTTATAAAAACCACTTAATTTACTCACAATATTGAGAAATTTAAAAAACTCAATCCTCATTACTGCAATGAGCAACAAAAAAGAGAAAAAAAAATTATTTTCCCCATCCCCCACAAATATTAAAATAACAAAGCATCTCATATGCAAAGCGCAGAGAGCCCACCGATGACGCACTAGAAAAGAATCACTCTAAACCGCTGTCATATTTTTCATGAAATGGGTATATTTCATGCAGCCTTCACGCAATATCCTCTGCGTCATCCAACCCAGTAATCGTGCCGTAACACCCAGCCGACTTAGCTCCGCCGCAGACGTCCTAGACCATAATCCTTTCCAGTTGATCACCACCGGGATCACTCGTCTCCTCAATGCGGCAAACCTCAAGGCCCTTCCAGCAGCATCTTAAATCCATGGCCTTGCATATCTCCTATTTTTGGCCTGACCTATGGTTTCACTTGGTCCTAATGTAGGGAGCCAGGTTCGCTAGGCGAAATATGCCAAGTCCCCCAAATTTAAGCGGCGTGTGTAAAAGGGCATTAGGCACATGTCAGGTTTAATCTCCAAACTCTCAAGGGGATGACTCCTCCTCAACAACTGGCGTCCAATACTGTGCCAGCTCCTCAAAAGTGTGACTCGTGACAGCCAAACCAACATCGAGAACCTCTCGAGCAGCAGCCGGCCTATCCACTCGCCACAGCCGCTGAAAAATTTTTCCCATTATCACAATAGGCAATAGGCAAATAGGTCTATAGCCTCTAGGGTCATATGCCGATTTCCCTTCTTTCCTAAGCCATACTATTTTGCCTATCTTCCACTTTTTTGGAAATATAATTTTTTCTTTGCACTGGTTAAGTATCCACAGTATATCATCTTTTATAACCTCCCATCCTTCTGTCACCATTTTTATTGTTACCCCATCTTCTCCTGGAGCTTTGTTTTTATTAAATCGGCTAAGCGCTTCCCAAATCTCGTCAAGGTGTAGTTCTTCACTGATGTTTCGCTCTTCTACCTTCTCCAGCTCTTCCACCAGTTTCCGTCGAATCTCCTTGTGGTTTTCATTCCCATCTTCCTTTTTATCCTCTATCACTACTTCATCCAGCAGCACCTCAACAGTTTCTTCTATTGAATTTGTGTATTCTCCGTCTTTCTTTATTGCGTTTACTACTCCATGGGCGGATATTCTCCCGGTTTCTAATTTATATCCCAGGCCCCATAAGTTGGTCCTTACTTCCTCATTAATTTTCTGTCTCCAGCTATTTCTTTTCGCTTTTCGGACTTCTTTAACATATTTTTTCCTCACGTTTTTGAGTAATTGTTTGGCATGGTCTTTTTCTACTCCTTCCTTCATGCTAGGGATTCTATTTATTGCCTGCACGAATCGCTTTTTAAGATCGTCCAGCTCTTGTGTACACCAGACTAGGGACTCCCCCGCTGACTTAACTAACCGCTTCTGTATTGTGTCTATTTCACTTTCGATATCTCCTCTGACTCCACTTACATAGTCGCCTAGTTTTTCTCTAAATCTGTCCCAATTTGTCACCTTTTTCACTATTTTACGTCTCTCCACATTCCTGGTCAATCCCACTTCAAACAATCAACGTCATCTTTCAAAACCTCCCATCGAACAATATTCGTCCTCATCTCTTCTGCACATAGGGTTACATCTATATTGGAGCCTGATCTTACACTGAAGAAGGTTTCCAGCTGGCCTGCACGATTACAGACTGACAGATTGTTGGTTAATATGAATTCTTCAACTATTACTCTTTTTTTGTCAGTTCTGCCGCGATGCCACATTATAGATTTTGCATTGTCGTTGGCTCCTATAATCGTGTTTTTTCGATGTTCCCGTAGCTCTAACAGCACTCTTTCACAGAAGTCTCTACCGGCTCACGAAACTGAAAATAACTGGAGACCAAAATTATGTTTTGGATTCCTTCAATTGCGACCACTACGCAGTGTTCCGTACACATCTGAGAGTATACAAATATGCTCAGTCCTTCATTAAAGATGGCAACACAAGCCTGCGGGATACCTTCGTCCGTTCCTACCACTACTTTAACTCCAAGTCCCAAACCATATACCTTTCCTATCCCTGCATATGGTTCCTGAATCAGCACGACATCTAGCTTTTCCTTTATTGCCAGTCTCCTTAGCTCGTCCATCGCCACCTAGCTTCTTTCTAAGTTGACCTGACCTATTCTTATTACGCCCACCTATTCATAGTTGGTCCATGCCCCCAACCTTCTCATTTCCATCATTACTACAGGACATCCGGAGAGGATGTCTGGAGAAGTCTTCTGAGTGGTTTGTCTCTTTGCATCCCATTCTCTTGCAAATGGCACACTTGCCACCATCTAACTTGGCTCGACACCCTAATCTATGGTGTCCCTCCTTAGCGCAGCGGCTGTAAGTTACCGCGTTCCCACAGTTTCTGCCAATGTGTCCGTATCCTTGACACTTAAAGCATTTCAGGACTCCCACATATTCCCTCACTTTGCAGGACTGAACACCTACGTATACTCGCCCCTCTCTTAATATTCTTTTAAATAACTCTCCTGAGACTACCCAGGATCCCGTGTCCTTTCTGCTGCTCTTTAATTTATGTTGGACTGTACAGCTTTAATTAAATTGAGCCTCCGTCATTCCGTTTAATAGCCATCTATTTTTTTCCCATATGCATGTTTTGATCTCCTCTCCAGTCCATTCTCCCATAACGTCGTAGACGACAATACTACCATAGGCCTTCTCAACTTGGGTTCGCTATTCACCTTGAACCCTTTCGCCTTTATCTCCTCTAATTTTGTTAATTTTTCCATGTCTCCTTTGTCATGGACCTCCACTACATAGTTTCTTCCTTGCCTCTTTAACCCTTATATTCGGATTGAGGCACTTCACCAATTCTTCTTTCGTGCACTTGTTATTCATTGCACCTGTTCCAATCACTACTAATGGGCCTCTTTTTTTTTCTGCCTCTTACCACATCGGATCACTTCATATTCCCTCCATCCGGAGTGCCCAGTTGTCCTGCAGATCTTCTTTCTTTAGACCTTAGCAACTCCTCTATTCTTGTAAGTTCATCGTCTTTCCTTTTCCCTACTTCCTCAACTCTCTCCACAATGCCTTTTACTCCTACATCTATTATTTTCGATGTATATTTTTCCTGACTCTCTATTACTGCTGCCATTTTCTTGTGGTCCTCCGTCCGCTGTTTATTAATAGCCTTGTTCAGACTTCTAATTTTATCTTCAACTTCCCCCTAATTTTCTTCACCATCTTTTCATTCTCCTGTGAACATTTACTGGTGAAGTCCGCAATCCTTTTTACTATCTTCTCGTCCATTGCTTCCATATTTCTAGTTAGAATTGCCTCCATTCGCAACTCTTTAAGGTTAGACTCATGAACCTCTTTTACTAATTCCTTCATTAGTTCGCACATCTTAGCGAACCTAATCTTCATCCACTGTGCTGTTTTTCCTGCTATATTTCTTGCAGTAGGGTAACAGTAGATACTCACATTCACATACTGATTAGCATTGCGCGCCGGGCGGCCGATGGTGGGGACGTGGGGGATGCCTAAGTTGGTTGAATTTCGACCCATCTGGCCTCTGGTGTTCCCTGCATTTCTCTTCCGCTGGTTGGTCCGGCGGAGCCTGGTCGGGTGCAGGGTACGGTTGGTGGTCGCTTTACTGAAAGACGCTTCCGTTAAGCGAGACTACAGAGGCTCCGGTTGCGGGTTAGGGCTGCGGCTGCTCGGGAAATTCTCTCTGGCCCGGTTTCCCTTCCGGTTCACGGAGTCAATGAACTGTGCAGTTTTTGGAAGCCAATTGTGGAGGAGCCGTCCGTGCCGAGTGATGTTGAGGAGATTCTGGGACCTCGTATACCGGAGGGAGTTAGTCTCTAGACCCCAGTCACTAAGGCCGAGGCGACGTCCTTGTGCCCGTCTGGGCGCTCGGAAGCCGGAGTATACAGGGTATCTCTATCCGTTTGGCGGGAGCTTCCCTGGAGGATTCGAGCTCTTGTTCTTGACATGTTGATGCTCCGAGGGCATGTGCCTCCGGAGCTCCTCACGGCTCATCCTGAAGGGTGATAAGTTCCGTATTTTGGCGAGTCGCCTGAAAAGCGTGGTTCCCAATGTCCCTAAGCAATCAGGTTTGAGGATAGGTGTTGACGGGGTGGCTCACAACGTCTTTCAGCTGAACTCAGTCTTACGCACTGCCTGGAGAAGGAATAGGAGTCTCAGCATAGCTGTGCTGGATGTGAGGAAGGCGTTTGACAGTGTTAGTCACTTCGCCATCGGTCGTATCCTCTGGGAGCGGGGGGTTCAGAGGGAACTATGTGAGTACATTTAATCAGTGTACTCAACAAGTGTCTCTCAGATGCTTGCCGTGTCTGGGAGAAGAAAGCTTGTTAAGTTGGACATGGATCGAAAGTATTACGTAATTGTAGGGTGAGTGAGTTCCTAGAGCCCAGAAGATGTATAAGGTGCCAAAAATATGGGCATTAAGCTCGTAAATGTGGAAATGAGGCAATGGAGCCTAATTGTGTGAATTGCAAAAGGATGGGCAAGAAAAGTGTGGGACATTCGTCTACTTGGAAAGGATGTGAAGTTTATGAATGGGCCAGAAGGAGGCTGAAGGACGCTACTGACTATGAAGAGTGATTGGGGACTAAATATACTTCAGATAAATGAGTATAGAAGCAGACATGTGGCTGAAGAAGTGTGGGAAGTGGCTGTAAGAGAGAAAGTGCAAATTGTGGCGGTGCAGGAGTCATTTGTTTCTTACAGTATGGGAATATATTATAATATGGGAGGTTATGGGGAGGTATGCAGATTAATAAAGGGATGTAAGCATGGGGAAAGATAGAAGGTAATGGGGGATCTACGGATGTAAGATGTAATATCAAAACTGTGGATTGGGAAAATTTTAGGGAGGTAATAGAGCGAGGGAAAGAAGAAGTCTTGTATTACCCGATAAATGGAAAAATGAGTATTATTAAATATGTAAGACTTATTGAAGGCTGGATTTTGGGAGCAGTAGGAAAGAGTATAAAGAAGATATATGGAAAACCTTATAGTAAAGAATGGTGGACATCAGGGCTAGAAAGATTAAAACAGGGGGTATTGAGAGACAGAAGGAGATATGAACGAGTACTTCAAGAAGTGGAAAGGAAAAAAATTAAAAAAAGGAATGACACCATGCCGTCGTGCGGTTCCTGTCTTTAAGCTTGGCCAGGAAGGGTCATAGATGTCTAGTGGAGCGCGCGCTTACCCACCGCAGCAAGACATGCCGCACTGACCTCAATGTTCACGCTGGCAACCAGCTCATCATCATGGACATTTCTGTTGCTAGCGGGAGGTGGGACATGGAGCAGGTCGGGCTGGCTAAGAAGAGAAAGTATGGTAGGGACTGGGTCTACCAGGCTGCTGAGAGCCTCATGCACTCGAGGGCCGCGAGGCGAAGAGTCGTCCCTGTGCTGCTGAGCTAGAAGGGGTCTGTATTAAGGAGTCTGTCGAGGAACTGCGACTACTTGGACTGCCGGCGAGGGCTCTGGACTGGATCTCCCAGCGAGTCTTAAGGGGCGGCTGCATGAACTTCACGACCTTCATGGTCTTTCTGTTGGGGAAGAATTTGTGTTGTTTTTAATTCTGTTCGCCCTTGTGTTTTTTTATTTTATTTTTGTATCTTGTATTATTGTATTTTTTCCCTTTGTATTTATTATTATTTTATAATTCATGTTTTATTAATTTGTTTGTAATGTAATATATCTATATTTTATTATTATGTTATTTATTGTTAACATTAAGTGTGCTCCTGGGAGCAAACTCTTTTTAAATGGCCCTTTTAAGGCCACACAATGGGGTGTAGTGAGCCCCGCGTAATCGCACCCTGTATTTTTTTTATGTATTCATCAACTCAAGAGATTCCCTCTGTCCCTATCTACCTTTGGACGAAAGGGGGGGTGTAGTGAGCCCCGCGTATGCGCATTTTGTTTTTTTCTTTTGCATTGTTTATTTCTGTTTTATGTTTAAAGAATGCCCCGAAGAAGAGGGATTATTTTTTACCATGCACCTTTGATATTGTAAATAATCACAAATAAAAATATTAGTAGCCAAATGCCTCGTCATCTAATTAGTGACGCGCATGAAAGGATTAACGAGATTCCCTCTGTCCCTACCTACTGAGTGGAAAGGAATAAGATTAGAAAGAAAAGGGCTGAAGAACAGACTGAGAGAAGTCAAATACAAAATATGGAAGACAAGATGGAATGAGTCGCAGAAAGGAATATTTACGAAAGGAATATTACCAGACGTGAAGGAGAGAATAAAGATGGAATGGCTGATGCCTGGACATTACATGACCCAAGTGTTAAGTGGGCATGGAGACTTCAAGACGTATCTATTAGAGAGAGGGATAACGGAAGAAGATCTATGTAGATGTGGAGGGAGAGAGACGGTAATACACATAATGGTAGAATGCTCGAGGTATGAAGAGGCAAGAAGAAGATGGCCTCAAATGGAAGATAAGAAGGACATTAAGCAGTGGATCAAGAAGGACAACTATGAAGTGATGGAACATAGTTGAGGAAATATTAAAGGAAAAGAGAAGATTAGAAGAAATAGAGATGTAGAGGAATAGATAGGGAGGGAGGAGGAAAGAGGAAGAAGGAAGAAGATGCAATGAATAGACGAAGTGGAGGACTGGAGGACGAGATATAGGAGGAGACGTAGAGGAGGAGGGAGGAAGACGGTAGTTGAAAGGAATTGACGGAAAAATTAAAACCAAGTGATGCGACCTTATTTACATAAATGCAAGGACATAGCCAAAACGGCTTAAAAAGTAAAGAGAAATGAGAAGGACGTGGGTCACGGAAAACCCTTCGCTTCCATCTTACCTGGGCATCCTCCCTGGAAGTGGAAATAACGGTAATGCCGTAGTGCTTGCACGAGGCCTGTGACCATTCGGGCCTTGAGATCTTTGACCAAAATGGTACAACGGGAACAGTAGTCCAAGCTGCTGTCAAGGGTGGTGGCCAGGAGTGCTTGCATTGCCTGGTCGCAGACGTTGGTTGTCGTTGCAGCCTCATCTCTAGGAATGAGGGGAAGCTAGTATGTGGGTTATGACCTCCTGTCAGAATAGGGCTTGCCCCTTTTAAAAATATATAACAGGCTAAAAATCAAAACCTAAGGGTTAGAACTTCTGTTATCAAGTATCTTCTATTCTGTCCCTACCTACTACGGAAAACCTTACGCCTTCATCCTTCTGGGCATCCTCCCAGGAGATGGAGATAACGGTAAAGCCGTAGTGCAAAGCACGGGGCCTGTGACCATTCAGGCCTTAAGGTCTAAGGACCAAAATGGTACCAGGGGGACAGTAGTCATAGGTGGTGGCCAAGAGTGCTTGCACTGCCTGGTCACAGACGTGGTGGTTGTGGTTGGATCCTCATCTCACGGGATGAGGGGAAGCTAGTAAGTAGGATAAGACCCCCTGTCAGAATAGGGCATGCCCTAACCAAAAGATGCAAACAGGCAAAAATAAAAAATCTTCGGGTTAGAATTTCTGTTGTTACGTATCTTCTATTCTATTCTGTCCGTACCTACTTTGGGATACGGTTCTTCTCTCGACCTCCGAGGAGTGCAAATCGGTCCCGGGAGTTCGACTTTTTGAGCCATTTTTTAAGTGCGACTTTTCTTAAAGTTTTATAGTCGAGTTATTTGCGGGCAAGTGTGCTTTTTTTTGGCAAAATTTCATAGTGTGGTTTTGGATATAAGACACCTAATCCATTTTTAGTGGTTGCACATGGGTGAGAACGGAGACTCCTTTGGTGAAGATTAATATATCGTCGTCAAGAGGATTCATTTCTCTGCATTTTGGTCAGCAGCGACGAGAGATTCCACCATGTGGTGGCCTGTGGTAAAGGTGGTAAGTCACTGTAGCCTTTCGAGGATCTCGGGTTCTTTGGCACTTAAATCAAATCCCTTCGGACAGTTGATTGGCCTCTTGGTGACACTTTTTTTCACCAAGTTTCACGCGATTGTACCGAGTGGTTTTTGTGTCACGTGGACTTTAGTGTTTAGCTTACCATTCTTTGTGGTGAGCTGAATCTGGAGGAAGGATTGACCATCTTTTGATTGTTGTTTAGGAAGTGTATGAGGCATCGTTTGCTACTTGTGTCCTCCGGCTCCGGGACATTGTTCATCATCCGGAGCTATTTATATATTTTTTGGCCTAATCCCTTATATCTTTTTAACCAGACGGAATCAGTTCACGGTTTCTTCGCTGTTTTGTAGAGCCTGTCAAGGGGCTCATCCCCCCTTGAAATCAAATTTAAATTTCACCTGTAAGGGATGTTTTTAAAATAATTAGTGTGGCCTTTAGGTGATCAGTTTTCCTGTATTACGGGAACAGATTCTCCACTTGTGATTGTGACCGGGGCTTTGGCACTGCAACAGGACTAGGACTGCATGTCAAGCGTGCCCATCCCGTGGAACATAATGCAAACATTCGTATTGAGCGGGTCAGAATTAGATGGAACGAGGAGGAGTTTGGGCTTCTTGCTGCTGAGGTAGCGCGGATACGTGCGGTCGGCTCCTAAGGCAATATGAATGCCCAGCTTTCCGAGTTCCTTGGTCATAGGACATTTGATGCCATCAAAAGTACAAGGGCGACTGATGCGTATAAGCGGATCTTGTTGGGAGTCGCGGATGAGGATGTAGCTGTTCCTTCCATTGCTTGTTGAGTGTGATGTTGAGCGGAATCCTGGTTCACGATCTGAGTCGATCCAGCTGGACATTCTGCGGATAGTTGGCGAGCTCTTGGGTTCGCAGACTGATCTGTGTTTGGACAGACTGATTGGCATTGCACGCCGAGCGGTCGATGGTGGAGACGTGGGGGGTGCCTTAGTCGGTTGGATTTCGACTTATCTGGCTTCTGAGGCGCCCCGCGTGTCTCTTTCGCTGGCTGGTCCGACGGAGCCTGTTCGGGCGCACGGTGCGGTTGGTGGCCGCTTTACTGAGCCGCTGTTCCAAAGAGGGAGAAAAGACACACCCTTTACGCAATGGGTGGTGGAGACAGACGGCGAAAGAAGGAAACCCCTCACTGTAAGCCCGCTGAGGGTCGGCTGGTTCCTGATTAGAGGCCGGGACTTCATTGGCCAGCCTAGATGCTACCGTTGCCAGGGTTATGGTTATATACGATCTAAATGCAGCGCGCCGAGTATGATCTGTGGCTGGTGTGCGGGGAGGGGACACGAGGCCTCAGGCTGCACGAGGAAGAGTGACACCCACGTCTGTAGCAACTGCGTACAGAGTAAGATGAAGAAGGCAGACCACCCGGCCTTCGACAAGAAGTGCCCGGCTTACACAAGATTTTTTGCCTCTCGCATTAACGCGACTCACTATGGCTAGCCAGAGGAGCAGGGCGCCCCAGGGACGGAAGGGAAATAGGCTGGCATCCATCAATACCAGGAGGACTCCGACCGTAATGAGTGAGGCGCGAATGGAGGCATTAGGGCAGAGGTTGGACATCGTTTTCTTGCAGGAGCCGCCTGTCCGGCTAGGTAAGGTTATTGCTGTGCCACCTGGCTGGAAGATTGCCTACCACACGGGCGGGGAAAGAGTAAGGGCGGCGATATCTTCCGCGTGCCCAAATATAGACTTATTGGCCCTGTCGCACTTGTGTACCAGCAACATTGCGGCTGCTGTGGTGAACCCGGGTGACGCGCCTTTCTTGTGCGTATCAGCATACTTCCCGCCAAAGCAGGCGGTTGCACCGACGCTCGAAGAGCTGCAGCGGGTCATCGACTCCGTGAGGTTGCCAATGGTCATGGCGGGCGTCCTCAATGCCTGGAGCGTGGCTTGGGGTTCCCCCCTCAACCAATGCCCGTGAGTACCAGGTAAATGAATTCCTGGTACAGAATGGGCTCTGTGTAGGGAACTGTCCGGATATTGGACCAACTTTCAGGAATCAGAGGGGATCCTCGGTCATAGATGCCGTGGTGGCACAGTTGTTCCCACGTGTTGGAGCTGTCGGTGCAAGATTCTGCACGACGAGCGAACACGCCCTCCTGTCCTTTTCCATCGAGAGACCCAGTGCGGAAGTGCAAAGGAGGCCTACGAGGTATGTGGTCATGAAGGCAAGGTGAGATCAGGATGGCGTCTCTCAACCTAAGAAGGAGCCCCACCGTCCTGGGGGAACTAGGACATGAGACGGCAAAAAGGAGCCTGGACTTAGTCTTCATTCAGGAACCTCCGGTCCGCCGGCAAAAAATCTTTGCGGTCCCGGCGGGTTGGAAGATGGTGGCTAATGCGGGCGAGGGAAACATAAGAGCTGCAGTGGCCTCTACCTCCCCTTAGAAATTAGGAATTAGTAGTTTGTGGGAGTAATTGGGTTAGTATAGTAAGTAAAATCTAGTCAGGGTGGGGTATAGGATAGTAAGTATAATCTAGTCAGGGGGGAAATGGATTGATTTTTTTTTTTTTTTTTTTTTTTTTTTTGGTACAGACATGGCGAGTATTAGGTTGGCATCGTTGCATCACCCGGTCATCTGAGTAAAGCCTCAAGGACAGGTATCTTATGATGCGTGCATGCAGGGATGCGAGTAGGATTATGGAAAAATAATAGACGAATAGGGCTGGTGGGCGCGCTGGTCGGTGGACCCCTAACTGGGCTAATGAGGATGGGAAGGGTATATTTAGGATTTAGATGCTGTAAGGTTGCTGAGTACGTGGGGGTGATGAGGTGTGTCAAGTGCCTAGGAATAGGTCATTCGCACCGATGGTGTGCAAACCCGGTGGCTTGTTCGAGGTGCGGAGGGGACCACCATAGTATAGGATGTAAAGTAGTGGATGCAGAGGTAAGTTGCGTAAACTGTAAGAGATTCGGGTGGGACGGTAAGGGGCATACGGCGATATATGGAGGTTGTCCAGCAATAAGGTTGGCGAAGGAGAGAATTAAGAGGGAAACAGATTATGGGGATTAAGATAGTACAACTAAATATGGATAGGGCCCGGGGGGTGGTATCGGAAATTAGGAACAGAGCGGTAAGGGAGGGGGTGGGATTTATATTGATACAGGAACCGTATGTGGATAACAGGGGGGAGATTAGTGGGTTTGGGATGGGTACGAAGGTGTTAAGGGGTGGTGATGTGCGAGATAGGCCTTGGGCTGCCGTAGCGGTGATTGATCCCGGTCTAGGAGTATTTCGGATTGGTAGCCTATCTGATACGCATAGTGTGGTAGTGCAGATCGTTAGTGGGGATCTTGAACTATACGCAGTAACGTTGTACTTTCAGCCGAGTCACCAGATAGAAGGGTATATAGAGAAGCTGAGAAGGATTAGGAGGGCGTTGGCAGGTAAGAATATAGTGATTGGTATGGATGCAAATGCGAAGAATCCTCTATGGGGAGGAGCCATATTGGACGAGAGAGGAATGAGACTAGAGGAATTAATAGAGGAATTAGACCTTGTGGTACTGAATAGGGGAGGTGGTCCAACTTATGATAGTAGCACGGGTACTAGTTATATAGATGTGACGGTGGCAAACAGGAATTTGGCGAATAGGGTAATCGGGTGGGAAGTAAAAGATGATTGGACGAGTAGTGCCCATAAGGCGATACTGGTAAGTTTTGGAGAGGTGGGGGGAAGGACAGTTAGAGATGAGAGAGGTAGGGGGGAAGGATTTAGATATATAGTTGGGGATGTAGATTGGGATAGATATAGAGAGGCTCTTAGAAACAAGAGGGAAGGAATTGAGTATTCCAACGCCTGTAGCAGGATCTCGATTGGAGGAATCCAGTCTCCTGTTATGAGGCCGAGGAGGGGTGTGAGGCAAGGGGATCCGCTCTCGTCACTGTTGTTTAACATGGTTATGGACCATGTTATTGCTGGACTGTCCCAGAGGCTTGGTTTTCGTTTTCGAAACGACCGAATTCGCGCCTTGGCGTATGCGGACGATCTCGTCCTCTTTGCCAGTTCCCCGCAAGGGCTTACTGCCCTCCTCAGGCAAGTGGCTGAGGGATTGCGTGACTGTGGTTTGGAGATTAATCCGGACAAGTCGCGTGCCCTTACGCTGACTGCTATTGGGGGGCGGGGACTGATAAGGTTGGAGGATGATTGCTCGTATATCGTTGGAGAGCGACGAATTGGTGCAGTGACGGTTAATGAGACCTGGGACTATCTTGGGATAATGTTTGGCCCTACTGGCATTGTCCGTAATCCGTGTGATATGGTGACGAAATTAGAGCGGATTAATAGGGCTCCTCTTAAGCCGCAGCAGAAGATGGAGTGTCTGCGCACTTTTCTCCTTCCGAGTGTTCTCCACAGGGTTACCTTCGGTTTGACCGTTGCCTCTGCTCTAAAGCCCTTGGACGTGGCGGTTAGGGCATACGTCAGGAGGTGGCTTCGGCTACCTCATGACGTGCCTAATGCCCTCATTCACACGCCGCTTAGATTTGGGGGACTCGGCATATTTCGCCTAGCGGGCCTGGCTCCCTACCTTAGGACCAAGCGATTCCTTCGGGTCAAGGATGACATGGGCTTGGGGAATGGGGACCTGTTTCCTGATTTGGGGGGCGGGTTTCCCTCGGACTCCTTGCCTGTTGATCCTAGGCTGGCCGATTTTGAGAAATTGGGATTGGCGGTGGACGGTAGGGACCTGGTTGGCGCTGGTGAGGTTCCTGCCTCGACAGCGTGGATTTCGAGAACTTCGTCCTCCCTCTCTGGCCGAGAGTTCGTCCAGTTTGTGAGGCTGTATGCTGGTGCGGTCCCTACCAGGGTGAGGACCTCGAGGGGCCTGGGTCGGAGGACACCGGGGAGCGTCCTGTGCAGAAACTGCAGGGAGGCGCAGGAGACGCCGGCCCATGCCATCAACCGATGCCCCTCGGTCCAGGGTGGTGTTATCCTCCGGCATCACGCTGTCGTGCGCTTCCTTTCCGAATGCTTGCGGAGGAGCGGGCATTCGACGTTTTTGGAACGCGCGCTCACCGACGGCCAAAGAAGCTGTAGGCCTGACCTGATTGTTCACACTGGCGAGGAGCTGCTGATTCTTGACGTATCGATAGCCAGTGGGAGGATGGACATGGATCAGGTTGGTCTGGCCAAAGTTAGAAGATACGGTAGGGACTGGATCTTCAGGGCCGCAGTGGAGCTGACGGGTTCGAGCGCACCAAGAAGAAGAGTCCTTCCCGTCGTCTTGACGTGGAAAGGAATTTGGAGCAGGACGTCTGCAGCGGAGCTCAGCAGGCTAGGAGTTTCCAGAAGAGCTCTTGGCTGGACAACGTGCAGGGTCCTGCGTGGCGGGTGCTTGAACTTCTCGGCCTTCATGCGGCGCGCATTGCAGTAATGATCTCCTTCGTTGTGGCCTCATAGACTGGACATCAGGCGTGTGTTGCTGGATCTCCGGCTGCTTATAGACAATTTAAATTTTTTTTTTTTTTTTTTTTTTTTTTGTTGTATGTATGTGTGTGTGTGTATATGAATATTTATATATATGTATATATAAATATGTGTGCAAGTTTATGTATATATAGGTATATTTTGTTTGTTTTTTTTTTTTGTACGCTCTTGAGAGCAGGCTCATTATTTAATTTTTACCCCTTAAGGGTATTATATAAGGGGTGTAGTGAGCCCCGTAAATGTGTAGTATAGTTTTTTTTTTGTGCCTTGCTCCCGTTGAAGAGGGAGCAATAATGTATAATAATGTATTATAGAAATAATGTATATAAATTATCACAAATAAAATTTTTAATAGCCAAATGCCTCGTCATCTAATTAGTGACGCGCATGAATGGATTAACGAGATTCCCTCTGTCCCTACCTACTATCTAGCGAAACCACGGCCAAGGGAACGGGCTTGGAAGAATCAGCGGGGAAAGAAGACCCTGTTGAGCTTGACTCTAGTCTGGTACTGTAAGGAGACATGAGAGGTGTAGCATAAGTGGGAGGCGTTAACTCGTCGACAGTGAAATACCACTACTTTCATAGTTTCCTTACTTACTTGGTGAGGCGGAGGGCGTCCGTCGGAGTGTCTGCACTCCGGCGCGACGGTATTCTCGCGCCAAGCGCCAAGGGTTGCCGGCGGGCGGCCGGACGCGGCGGGGCCCGGTGCGGTCCGCTCTCGGGCGGTTCTGCGCCGAAAGTCGTCGCTGCGGTTTTGGTCGCGCTGTCCGGCAACACACTCCCTAGCGTGATCCGATCCAAGGAAACTACCAGGCCGGGAGTTTGTCTGGGGCGGAACATCTGTCAAATAATAACGCAGGTGTCCTATGGTCAGCTCAGCGAGGACAGAAACCTCGCGTAGAGCAAAAGGGCAAATGCTGGCTTGATCCCGATGCTCAGTGCGCATAGGG
>KZ807861.1:303572-313977 GCA_000696205.2 Oncopeltus fasciatus | reverse complement strand
GTGTATATATATATATATATGTGTGTATGTGTGTGTGTGTGTGTGTGTCTCTCTTTGTCAATACTCTACATAACACAGTTTTCAGTTTTTCGTAATGAAATATGGTATGAAGCTTTTAAGAGTAAAATAAAAAGTTGACTTTGTTATTGAGCGAAAATAGCCCAATAGGAGTGGGGTATTATATGAAATGTCTAGTGCAAGTAACAAACGTTTTTTCTATGAAGCAAGTGTAATATTATGTTTTACACAGCTACACTTATCTAAGTGTAACAAAACAACAAGAAGTGAAGGTTTTCCTGAATAGTAAATTTCCATTTTATTGCCTAGAAGCACATTGGTTATTAGCATTTTCATAATGAAATTCAGCATGGAGCTATTAAATACAAAACACATAGGGCTAAGTTCATTATTGAGCAAAATCGGATCAATAATCAATAACAGTAGGGGATTCCAGAAATGTTAAGTGCAAGTAAATAAGTTTTTTTTAATGCAGCGGGCATAACTTTTACTCATAATAATGAAATAACACTATTTTCACTATTTATTGATAAACAAAATATTTTAGGAGAGGGATTAACAGAAATCACACAGTGAGTAAAGTGATATTTTTTTTTAATATAGGGGAGAGTAATATTTAGTTTTGAGTAATGAAGGCGAATACAGATTTATTTATTGATAAAAGATATATTCTGGATGACATGAAATGTTCAAAAGCAAATATTTATCAAGTAGGATGCTGAGAAACATTAGTTAATGCATTTCCTGCATGAGAGCATTTTTCAATGTATGATTTTTTTTTTCTTCACATAGTAACCCTAACAGAAGGCTGTTTATTTATATAAAGGAGAATGTGCTCCATATAGCATTGCACATAATATATTCAGATGTAAAAATCATAATAAATTCCATTTAACTTCTGGAAGTATGGAAAGTTATTTTCAGACAACAAAGCCATTTTAGAACCTAGCCTAGTCCTATTTATTATTATCTCCTGGATCAGTTTGCTGCAGAAGTTTTCAGGCAGGACGAGGACAATTAAAGATCAGGTAATCCACATTTTATAGTGACAATTATCTGAGGTGCGATTCGGATCTTCTATTATCCTAAATCTGTGAAAATAACTTTTTACCATTACCATACCAGCCATGTCCAAATAGAACTTTCAAGAGAGAAAATCTTGCTTCAGCCAGATTTTTTCAAATTTGGATCTCACAGTAGAGGAGTACATTCTTGTTTTTGAGACTTATATGAATTCTGTCAATTGTTTTATATTTCATAAAGAACTCTACCTTTCATTTTTTAATATGAAGCTTAAGAGCCACATTGTGTGTGAGTGCACTTGGTAAGTATGAATACATGTGTATATGTATGTAAACGTGAGATAAATTTGCTTTATGGAAAATATTTAATTCAAGCAATATCTATTTATTTTGTCTTGCCACAAATAATTTAGAGATATATAAAAAAAAAACTGGCTGTTTTCAACCAAATATTGGTATTCATAGTCCATTGTTATCTAATATGGCATTGTTAGCTAAATGCATTTCACAGAATTTCAGAACACATCACTTTTATATACAGCAATTTTAAGTAATAATAATACAATGTAAACCAAAATATCGGAAACAAAAATTACACTTTTTAAAATTGTATTGTTAAAGATTAGGGTTGTAGGTGGAGTGTGAACCAGGCCTGTACGAGAAGGGGCCAATTGAAGGATGACATCAGGGGTGCCAGGATAGCTCAGGGGATCCGTACGGGTCTCTCAATCCTGACGCCGCGGGTTCAAATCCCGCCCAGGTCAATCTTTTATTTATAATATAGAAGCTTGTCCTGAGCCATGGGTGTTTAGAATGGGGTGGCAACCTGTAGATAGCCCCTCTACTAATTTATACTGTATATTTATTTATTAGTTAGTTATTAAGGGCAGTAGGTTTATTATTAGTAGGTAATTATTTTTCATAATAAATTAACTTTAATTTATCTCAATATTCATAATTATTATTGATCTGTAGCCCATAACAGTATTTCTTGGATCAATCTTGACCGAACCACAACAAATTCTCTACTGAAAATTTCTTTAGTTTTTAAAAAAATTATTTCAAAAAGAAGTTATTTAAATTTATAAACACAAAAAGGTGCCTATGGGTAATTGAGAATAATATGCCTATAATATTAAAAATTGAATTAAAACTTATGCATTTACTAATTAATATGTGTTGATATGTTTATTCGCAACCCACAGCATTCTAGAGAAGATGTGTGATCAGCAAAAAGTTATGGTTGCCTTATATTTTTCCATCCAATGAAGAATGGTACCCAATAAGGATTGCATGTTTCCAAGAGCACACAAGGAATCATTAGGGTCATTACAAACAAAAGTGCAAAAGAAAAATTATCTGTGCACTGTGAGTATTGAACCAAACACCTTCGGTTTAGGAGTTCAGTATCCTAATTACTGGACCACTACGCTTCTAATCTTAATAAATATATTAATAAAATTGTAAACTTTACAATGCATATCTCTTATCCACTTTTAACCTGCTTTAAAAATAGCAATGAGCTTTCATACATGTGTTTTCTAATTTCCACCTACAATTTTGAATGTGCTCATGCAATACATCTAAATTAATTATTCAACAGTTTATCTAGACCACATTAATATAATAATTTTTTATTGATATTTTAAGTGACCAAAATTTAAGATATATAGGATCCATAAAAAAAAATTCAACAAACCTAGATATATTTAAGCTAAAATTTAAATTGAGTATGACAAATGTTATCAATATATTAATGCTCTTTCTTTATAAAATTTAAGAAGACATTGCCAGATTTGATTTTACACTCTTAGTTAACTGGTTTAAAAGAAAATTTTCTATCATGTAAATAATTTTACTATTTTATTTCTAGTAACAATTGAAATGTATTGTTATTGACTCAGCAAAAGGCAAACATCCACTCGAGAGGAAGTGTCTAATATAGGAGTAGGAGAAAGTGTAAAATAAAAATATTTGGAGGATCAATAAACATAATAATTTTAAAAATAATACAATATAATGTAACATATTTCCCAAAATATGGACACACTAACCTGTACCTCCTTGAACATGAGTTTAATTCTTAAATTGATTTTTTTTTTTAGTTTTTTAATTTTCATTGTATGTATATTTTATAAATAGGTTTTTAAAAAAACTAGTCCATTCTCACCTGAAAGCACTGGTACCCTTCAGTTCCAGCTAATCTTTCCTTAATATATTCTAGATAAGGTGCAGCAACTCTCCAAGGAAAAAAGTGACTTTCATTGCCAAATTTAAAATATTTTACAAGGTTCAAAGGAATATTATAATAAAAGTAACCAGAACAAGCAAGGCTAAATGCATCATCTAGTAGATTTGCACGATCTTCAACATCCAGGACCTCGGAAAAAACATAATATATTGCTACCTTTCAAAAAATAATTTTTTGCTAAAAAAAAATTGAATATCACAAAAGAGTAGACTAAGTAAACTACAGAGCAAATTAAAACTTACCATGTGATTTTTGATCAACTGGATGCTAAATATCTGCCATTTTTCAGGAGGGTAATTAACTCTGTAGAAACCAACTTGGTGCCAATTAAGCTTAACCCACCGAGAACCCTTGTCATTCTCCAAAGCAACTAAGAATAACAAAAGTGAAAGAATAAACATAATATTAAAATTTTTACTAGCAGCTGAAAATAAAGCTTAAGCCATTATCATTATATAAATAATAAAATGTAAAAATTTTAATTAATCCCAATAGAAACAGAGATAAAAAATAAAAACTTTTTATAGTTANGAGGAGATACAGAGGGGTAAATGGACTTAGAAAAAAAGAAAAAGGGAATGAGAGCGAAAGTAGAAGATTGAGTGAGATAAGAGGATGGGGTAGATAGAAGGAGAGAGGGAGAGAAAGATACGTAGATAGATATATATAGAGAGAGAGAGAGAGAGAGAGAGTAAACAAGAACAGGTGGGATAAAGAGTGCAGTGAACACTCACAAAAAACTGAGAAACTCTCCTCACTGACGAAGGGCGAGCAATCCTTGAAAATTTTACTTTTTGTAATATTTTCTTTTCGTGTGTTCAATGCACTCTTTATCCCACCAGTTATTATTTACTACATATATCGCAGTTATGAGTGTTTCATTTTTATTTTGCGCCCACATTACATTTAAAGCAATATACAAAATTTCATCAAGAAAACAACTTATTGTGACCTCTAGACCAATTTTTTAAAATTACTGCATATCTCTTAAAAAAATTGTGTTATTTGATTATTCTAAATTAAATTTTATGGTTCAAAAATACATTTTGTATTCATTTTTGACATTTCAGGTAATCCCCACTCATACTATTCCAGTGCTTCTCAATAACAAACTCAGTTTTTTTTCCCATTCAAAAGCCACTTGGCAAATTAAATTAAGATAAACAACTGATTGTGGTTCCTAAATAAAAAATTATATATATATANCAATATATCTTTATGCTAGGGATGTTTGACTATTTCTCCACCACAATTGTTTTTTTGATTCTGATAACAATCTAGCTTTACAGTGAACTTGGTCATGTCCAATGAATATTTTATTAAACTTTTATTTATTAATTACATTCTGTTAAATAAAAACCTTTTTTAATTTGATTAAAATGAAGAGTAAAAATGAGAAGTTTTGTTTGAGAAAAATGGAGAGTTTTGTAGGGGTTGGAGTTGGAATGGTCTGTGTTAACTCAAAGGAAGAGGAAATGTAGTCTACGACGCGAAAAACTTGCTGGACAGTAGAATGCTTACTTCTGAAGCCGAACTGATGATTTGGGAGGATATTAAAGGGTTCAATGAAAAGCATAATTTGTTTTAACAGTATTTTTTCGAATACCTCTGAAAGTGTAGGAAGGAAACTTATAGGACGATAAGATGAGTGTTTATGTGGTGATTTTCCAGGTTTGGGAAATAGCATTATATCAGAATATTTCCAGAGGAGAGGGAAGTGGGTAGTTCTGAATATGCAGTTATAAATGTAGGTCAAGAATACAATTGCCTTCTTGGGAAGATTAAGGAGAATTTGGCTGGTGATTAAATCATGTCCGGGTGATTTGCACTTAGGCAGATGAGAGATTTTATTCTTGACTTTGGAAGGTGTTACTGCCTTGAGTGGCAAGGACATAGGTAATGGCATGTCCAAGAACTCCTCAGTCTCCGTGGCATTGGACAGGTCTAAGGGATCTTAATGAGGAGTAAATGTTTGCTTGAGGAGCTGGGCAAACATTTCAGTCTTGCTTTGTCAGAAGAGGCCCAGGAACTAGATAGTTAGGAGATCCTCGACGCAAGGGAGTAGAAGCTTCATGGCTCTTAAGGATTCTGCAAGTAGCAATCCAAAGGGATTTGTCTCCTGCTGAGAGGGTAGACAGATAGGCATTAAAAACATGAGGCCTGAGGCATACGAAATAAGTTACGGACTCATGACTAATACGAATGAGTTTACGAAAACACCTAATTTTTGTTTTATGAGTCTGAAAAGATAATTAAAGTCTTTGCGGTCTGAGGGATGTCTATATTTTTGGTACAATGCTCTTGAGCGGCGTTTCGCTATGATGAGCTTTTTAAGCGAATCTGGGAGTGGTTTTGAGGACTCGGGAGAGTATTTGGTAAATTTTGGTTTGAGATTAGCCATATACATGCATTGCTGAACGTTTGTGGTAAAGGAATGTACAGCGTCATCTAGATTATCTGAGGTTATCAGAGAAATTTCGAGATCAAGTGACTCTTCTATGAGAGTTCTAAACAAAAGGCCCAGTTGACTGGGCCATTAATGAGGGAGGGAGGTAATTGTTTTGGAATAGGAATCAGGGATAATGTTAGGGCTGTGGTCAGAGGAGAGCATAAAAATAATATTAAAGAAACACAATTTAACAATTTTTTTTTTAAATTCCACTTATTTTTCTTTATTTCAGATCATATTAAAGAACAAATTTCAGCGTTATTGAAAATAAAAATAATATAGAGGATATAAGGTCAAGCAAGAAAGAAAAATGAAAAGTGTTAATCCTACCTGATTCTAAGTCTTTATCAAGCCAAATCAATTTAGGGGCTTTTGAACATGTAGATGTAATATACTTAATGGGAACTTTCCATTTATACCTGAAAAACAAAATAAAATTTTAGTACTAATACTGAAAAATAGAATCTATTTTACAAGCCTAAATTTCTTAAAATCTGTGCACATCATCAGGTATCAGACACATAATAAAAGTATAATAAACATTATTTACAAATTTTTCATACTTTACTTCTTTTTATAAACATTATAATTATCATTATACAGTACTATCTCATAATAAAATTTATAGTCAGATCATTACTAAATTGAATAACTGTAAATACTTTCATAATTATGAGTATTAAGAAAGAATTTATAATTTATATATACTACATACTTAGTATATGTAAAATATAGTTTTCTAACTTTTTTATTCTTAACCTTTTATTTTATTCCCTCGCATTTATTGTATAAAATTAATGTGGGGTTAAATACCACAACAAATACAATATTTAAAAAAAAATAGTTTTCTAACATTTATGAACTATGGTATTTTTTAAAAATACATATAAAAAGGAAGATATTTAAGAGATAAGCAGAAGGGTTGACCAAATCCCTCCCTTGACTTCTCCCTTCACACTTGATCAAGTGCTAGCATCCGCAACATTAACTTTCCTCTTAATTTGTTTTTATCTAGGTACATTTTTATTAAGTATGAGAAATTTCTTAGTTTACTCAGCTTCTAGACGATAAACTTTTTCCCATACTTTTCAGGGAAAAAATTCTGAAAATCAAGACTGACAAATCATAGAAATATGACTTTGAAAGAAATTATTCCATTTCTAAGACTGCTTTCTTGGTCTGTAAATTAAAAAACTAAATGTAGAATTATTTTACAATACAAGCACTTTTGTATTACACCTATTTGTAAAGACTTTGTATAGATATAGATATACCAATATAAAAGACTTAACCATTGGTGAAAGTCTGTTGATATATTATATAAGAGATAAAGAGATATTGAAGCTATAAACTTATAAAATTTAATAAAATATTGCTGGGTTTGACAACAGATAATACATGGGCAAAAATTAGTAACAACCCCAAGGGAGGCAATTTTTATTCAAAGGTAAAAGAATAAAAGGGAAATGGTAAACCAATTTATATCATCTGCAGGCAAAAAAAAAAATAAAATCAACTGAATTTATTGTGAATAAAAATAGGTAGTTAAAATACAGTTTCAAAGTACTGTACCAAATTTTTGTAAGCACAAAACACTTTCTGTGTTTTCAACCTTCTTGATTCATAAAAAAAAAAAAAAAAAAAAAAAAACCTTAAGAGTGCTCTCTCAATATGAGGGTAAGAAAGCACTTTATTTATAGTACCAAAAACATTATTTTAAGTATTTAATTTAGTTCTTCAAAGATTTGGTAATTTATTTTAAGTTAATTATTTTAAATGATGCTAATAATATTAATAATTATATATAATATTTTATTTTTATATAAATTTTAGACATTAACATTTTTGTATGGTAGTAAGAAAATTACTATATTTTTAGCAAAGAAAATATAGAAATATTTGCAAAAAAATTCTCGTACAACAATAACTAGAATTATAAAAAAAAATACGTACATCAAAAGAAAAGAAAATCAATGAACAGTATTATGAGTAAAGGTATTTAACATAATTGTATAGAGAATGTCAAGTAAGATTACAAAACACTGTATATAAAATAAAATAATCACTAAAAATAAATAAATAAAAAGTATTTTCAAAAGATGAGGGAGGAAATATCTGCAAAGCACTATATAAATTGGTGCAGACTGTTCTGATGACATTTCTTCAGTTTCCTCTACTGTGTGAGGTTAATAAAATATACAACTTACAGTTGGCCAGCAATATCAAATATGTGCCTCATTGTAAGAGTTGTCTGCTAGTCGAGTGGAAGAGTTAATAGAGCCCTATATTAATTGATGCTTTTGACTATCAGGTATCACTATGGTGCATTACACTATCACTATCATCAGTATTTAGTTGGAAAGTTTTTTAAAGTGATTACAAGTAAGTATGCTGCATGGAAACATATAATGTCATAATGCCTTAAGTGAAGACACAATATAATCAATTAAAACAAACAGCATACCGAAAGGGAGAAGTCTCAGGATTAAAGGATGAATTCTTATTTAAAAGAAATCTTGATTGAGAAACTGTTATTTTTGATGCAGTACAATATTTTACTTCAAGAACTGGAAATCCCATTTGCAAACACCAAGTATCCATAAAGTCTGTCACATTAAACTTGACTGCCTTCTGTAATTCATCCCATAGATTTTGAGTAACAGTACTTTCATATTTATACCTAGAAATTCATAATCAACATTGATTCACTGAATACAATAATATAATCAAACTTCATTTTTAAAAACACATTAAAAATTTTTTTTTTTTAATTTACCTTTTCAAATAATTTTGTATTCCCTCCTGAAAACCTCGAGGATCGATATCTCTTAGCATGTTAATAAGACAAGATCCCTGTAAAGAATATCTTAAATAATAAACTTCTAAAATATAACTAAAAACTAGAAAATTATAAAGTTAAAACTTAAAACACTTCAAGTGCATTGCATAATAAAAATATATAAATTGGTATTATGAATCATAAATAAAGAAATTCTAAATTAATGATATTTTCAAAACTGAATATTGGAAAAAATAAAATTCAACTTCATATATAAATATAATATGATTCAGTTCAATTATAACTACTCTCTAAAAAAATCAAATCTTAATGGTATTTTTCAAATAACAAGTTTTTTTTAAGCAAAAATAATTATTTCACATCAAAATTTACTCTGATCATTTTTTCTCTACACAGATTGATAAAATGAAATAAAGTAACAATAAAAAAAATTCTTAGGATGGACACTAATATTAGTTTTCGACTAATATTAGTCTGTAACTTAAGATAAAGTTTTAATTAAAATTTCAGATGCTAAAAGAAATGTGAAAACATAAACACACATGCAAATGCAAACACCCAAGCCCGCACACATTCAAACACACACAAATATAAATAATTTGATGATATTGTTCAATCATTATGATAATTGCTTAAATATTTTGCTGTTAAATAAAATAAAAAAATAATGGAAAGTATAAGTTAATGTAAAATACTACTGATTAGTCTATAATTTTAATGAAAGCTGATAAACTACACTTATCTACTATATATTCAAAAATATAAAATTATTGATGGATTCTACCTGAAAATCAAATTTTAGGCATTAATAGTAAATAACAGTGAAGTAAATCTATTGGTTGAGGTAATTCAATTAGTTTCTGTTATCCGAGCAAGGTTAGTAAAAAATTGAAAGTTTATAAAAGTCATGTCATAGTACCAAAGTGAACAGATCAAATTCTTAGAGGTATATCTGATAAAAATTATAACCTAATGCTTTATTTATAAAATTGATGAAAAATGAATTATTAATTTTTTTTTAAATTGTATTTAAAAAGAAATTGCATCCATCATCGTCTCAATCATTAAACCCTTCAATTATTGTGGATGGATAGCCCATGATCTAACTTATATACATAAATATAAATAGTCGATTAAAAGTTTAATAATGACTAAATATTTGGTTTCACGTTAACCACCACTTTTAATTATTGATTTTTTCTTATTCTTTTATTCGAATAAAGTAAAATGGAATAAGGAATGAATTGTTGACTGTCAAGTTCTATTAAGAGAGGATTGTCAGGAATTCGGTCATGGTAGTTGAAGAATTAAAAAATAAATTGTAACCAAAAAAGATTTTATTTTAGCCAATGTTTTAGCCTGAATTTCAGGCCTTCATCAGGACAAATAGGGTGATGGGGAGAGAGAGACTTGAGCTCAACTGAGTCTACATCATGACTCTACTAATTTGGTGAACCGAATGCCCCACAAACCTCTCTTCATAAAATTGAATAATTGTCTAAATACTGCATATTGACTGTACTTCAAATTCTGTTTAAGTGTTGGGCTCCTAGTAAATTTTCATTGTGAATAAAAAAATTGTAACCCCTAAAGCATGCTCGCATTTTAATAGAGACAATTTTTTTCTCCTAATCATTCAATTCTAATATATAACTTCAAAAATTGTTCATTTATCATGAAAAGTAAGAGGGATGAATTCAACTACGCTGAAATAAATATTAAATCTGCAATATTAAAAACTATTTAACTCAATATGGAAACTTTAGTTATGAAGAAACAGAAATTTTGACCATTTGAGCAGTTTTTATTTTATTTTATAAAAAACTCACACTTATATATATATAGTGTGAGTTTTTAAGTTTTAT
>KZ807861.1:264124-280874 GCA_000696205.2 Oncopeltus fasciatus | reverse complement strand
AAAATATCGTTTTTATTATTAAAATAAATATATTTTCTCATAAATTGAAAATTATACTAATTTAATAGTATTTAATTAGTTTAATTATCATGATAATAACTACAATATACAATATCTAACACTTTCATATAATTCAGTACATCTATATTAATTTTACCATATGTCAAGTAAAATAATTGAAAAAAATTAAATAGTGTAAATCAAGTTTCTGTGTTTAAAAACAAACTCAGTAAGGGATTTAACACTAACTTCATCTGATATCATTTTTCTTATTTTACCAATTTATACCTGTGTGTTATTAATTAATATGTTTAATTAATCAATTAAATTACCCAAATAACATGTATGTTTATAAATGTTTCAATAAAAATGTTATTGGTTAATGCCTAAAAGGTTTACCAGTTGCAATATAAGTATCTCTGTTATTGAGGTTTCATAATGTACAAGGAACATCTTAGCTTTTTGGCTTCCTGCTTAATAATACATAGTTTGACTTATAATAGTAGTATTCAAAATATTGAAAATTTAGGAATGATTTTAGTTTTGAATATATACACATACACACACACACATAAATAAGTTGTAAATGAAAAACTAATATACTGATTTTAATAATATTCTAAATATAAGTTGAGACTGGTCATGTAAAATATTTAATTTAATACAAACTTGATTGAACATATCTATGATGAATCAGTTTGGAGTTAAAATATGAAATTTCTCTAATAGCCATACTATTAGAGATTACGATTTTAGTATGTTCATTCCAGTTGAGTCTTAAGTCTAGATGGAACCCTTGGTAACGGACTGAATAGGAGAGAGGTATAGGGATGTTGTTGTATGTAACATTATCAGAAGAATCTTTTCTTAGTTGAAAATTTACTTGTACGCATTTGTACTCATTTATTTTAATTCTCCATTTACTGCACCAATGCTTAATAGCATAAAGGTGGTTTTGTAAAATGTTAGAAGCGGTTTTGGAATCAGGATGGGAGGAGAGGATCGTTTTGTCATCAGCAAAGAGGGCTAAAAGAGTATTAGGATGAGTAGGGATGTCTGCAGTATAAAGGGTAAAAAGGATAGGTCCAAGCACACTTCTCTGTGGAACACCCGCTTTCACAGGGTAGTGTTCGGAGTAATCTGATCCTTGCCGGACCCTAAAGAAACGGTTAGAAAGANTCTGCAGTATAAAGGGTAAAAAGGATAGGTCCAAGCACACTGCCCTGTGGAACACCCGCTTTCACAGGGTAGTGTTCGGAGTAATCTGATCCTTGCCGGACCCTAAAGAAACGGTTAGATAGATAAGATTTGAGGATTAGGTAAATGGTACTTGGAAATATGGACTTCAGCTTATATAATAGTCCAGTATGCCATACTCGGTCAAATGCATCAGTGACATCTAAGAATGCACCAGGTCAAAATTATTTTCGCTCGAGGGAAGAGGAAATAATTTCTACAGCGCGAAACACCTGCTGGACAGTAGAATGATGGGATTGGAAGCCGAACTGTTGATTAGGAAGAATATTTAAGGAAGTTATTATATGTATTATTTGTTTTAAAAGAGCTTTCTCAAATACCTAGGAAACTAAAGGAAGAAGGCTAATTGGTCAATAGGATAATGTGATAGAAGGTTTACCGGATTTGGAAATAGAATTATTCCAGAAAATTTCCAGAGAAGTGGAAAATGGGTGGTTCGAAGGACACAATTATAGAGGTAAGTGAGGAAAACAATTGCTTTTTGGGGTAGATTTCGAAGTATTAGCCCGGTGATAAGGTCATAGCCGGGTGCTTTGCGCTTAGGCAGATGGTTAATAATGTACTTGACCTCAGAAGGTATCACTGCCTTAATCGGTAAGGACATTGGTAATGGTATATCCAGTGACTCCTCAACTTCCGCGTTATTGGATAAGTTATTGGGATCTGGATGAGGAGTGAATGTTTGCTTTAGATGCTGGGCAAACTTTTGGGCCTTGTCTTTGTCAGAAGAGGCCCAGGAACCAACTTCCTGGTATGTAGAGGTTGAGATCTCAGTTCTTCCCACAACTCGTATATTATTTTTGCAATTCAGTGCTCTATAAAATTTTTTTGTTTTTCAACAATTCTTGTTGTGTAGAATTGTTACGAAAGAAAAACATGCAGGAGTATTATCTACCGTAGTATTATCCTCTAAAAGTTTTTCTAACTCAGAATAATTATCTAGGGTGCTTAAGGAATTTTGTGTTGGTGTTATTTTTAAATTGCGTCTGAAACTTGGAAAATCTATTTCAGTAATCCTCAATTCACTTAATCACAGTAAGAAAATAAAAAAGGATTTAAAAAAAACAAAAAGAACCAGGCATTTCTGTTTGTAGGGTGAATTTTTAACAAGTTTTAAATTGGTTACGACCAAAAACCAACACTTTTTCCATTGTCTAATATTTCTGTTCTCTTACTGAAAGCTAATTCGAGGCAAAATATACTGGGTGTTCTCTTCCGCCTGAAAGGTTGCTGGTTGGAGTTCAGTTTCCATGGTTGGGGGTTTGAAGATTTTTATTGCATTGGTCTTAAATGGGTCTGGAAGTGATGCATCTGAAGAGACTATGTGTCCTAAGAACTTCATTTTACTAGCTACAGCAAAGATACACTTATCTTTGTTCAGTTTTACTCCTGCTGTCTTAAGACGGTCTAGCACTGATTGAGCTCTCTCTTCTAGAATATTTCTGGACAGACCATGGATAAAAATATCGTCCATTGATACTTCGATTCCCTCTAAGCCTATTAGCGTACTACTCATTCGTTCCTGGAAAACCTCTGGGGCAGAGGCTATACGAAAGAGCATTCTGAGATAAGAGAACCTACCCCACGGTGTTACGAATGTTAAGTATTGTGAAGTGCGTCTGGTAACCTTGATTTGCCAAAATCCTTTCTTGTAATCTAATAAAGTAAAAAAAATTGGAACCACTTAATATAGTTGAAATTTCATCGAATTTGTTGAGAGGGTGATGCCTACGTTTGACATTCTTATTCATATCAGTAAGATCTAAACAGATTCGGACTTTGTCTTTCTGGTGGACTACTATGTACAGAGACAGCAGGGGTCGGCTCGGAGATTGGGGTGATAATGGCTGATTTTAACTGGAGTTCAGGCTTCACCTCATCTCGAAATGAGTACGGTACTCTTCTTGCCGGGAATATTTTGAGAGAGGGATTTTCTTCTAAGTCTGTCATATTTATTTTGTGTAAAAAACGATGGTTTTGGACAAAACAATGTATTTTCTTCTTCTTCTTCTTCTGTCATATTCATAATTCCGCAAACAACCTATGCCATTGAAAATACTGTCCTCACAATTAATGACTTCATGGATTCGATTAATAAATCCTAATTTTTAGCATGACTCTCGTACTATGATTGCTGGATAGTCATCAGAGAGAACTATAAATTTAATTGTATGTTCATATCGACTAGAGGTGACGATGATTGTTTCGCATTCGCCTAGGACGAAAATCTTGTTATTGGAGAATGAAACCAGGTATTGCACTTTAGAACGAGTTATTTTAAGGGCACTCTTGTGGGACATAGCGCCCCAGTGTCTAATTTAAATATTACGTTATTGTTTCTAGGTAGTACTAACAACTCGGTCCAGTCAGACTGACTCTCGACATTGAGATTAATCTGACTGATGAAAGCCGTGTGCTCTGAGTCCTAACAAAAAATGTATCATTATCTACAAGTCCACTAGCAACGAAATGCCCCTGCTTGCCACATTTACAATACTTCTTACCGTGGGCGAGACATGACCTCGGACCATGGTTCGAGCCACACAGGTAACAGGAGACGGTATTTCCTCGAAGTCTTCCTGACTGCAGTTTCCTCCCGTGAAACGTGTCAGGTCTATGCTAGAAAGAACCCGAAATGACCTATAAATGCGAACAGATCTCCTCGTCAAGCCTTTTTTGGTCGTTTCAAGGAATAGGTCCTGAATGTCAAACAATTTCTGATGAACTTTATCATTGAGGATTCCACAAACGAGCCTATCCCTAAGTAAAGTATCCATTAAAGATCCATATGAGCTTTTAGCTATCTGTTTTGTGGTTCTCGTTAAAAGCTCATTACATTTTTCACTCTTTTCTTCCTTTAAGCGATTGAAAAGAAAGCGCTTATAAACGGTATTAGTTTTCTTTACAAAATAAGGTGCAAATTAATCTTTCATTAAATCTAGATTGACATCGACAGTGTCATCAAGGTCAAAGAATTCATATAAATTTAGCGCGTCTTTTCAGATTAGCGTCATGAAAGTGGCTACCTGCTTCTCTGGATTCTTTTGTACAAGTTGGTCGCGGAAGCAAACCGCACAAAGTGCCTCAGCCAGGTTTCTTCGCCTATACACTTGTCATATTCTTGTTCATTTTCTTCATCGGAAGACTTGTTTTCTAATTAGATTTCTTCCGAACGGTTTTCGATACCATGTTAAGACTATTATATTAGCTATACTTTGAGTATAAAATAACAAGATTGAATGATATATATTTAACTAGATCAGAAATAGAATTTGTTATTAAAGAAGGTTATAATTCTTAAATAAAACCAAAGGGTGTAATATGTTACACATATCTTTCCTTGAGTGTATATGAAGTGTGGTAGATATTCTTTTTGTACCACAGTATATCCTGGGACGTTGTGAATGAACTTATTATAAAAAAAAAAATAAGTGGTCCAGTTCATCAAGAAGACTTGTTATACTTTATTACTTATTGCTTATGTAATATATATATAATAGGTAATACACATTTCCTTTTAATCATTTTTTTCTATCATCGTGTTATTTCTGTTCCAAGGATATCCTCTAAACAAATCTTTCTCCCGTTCATTATATAAAGTTTGTTATGTGAGTAAAATGGTTCAGACTGAAGCATATTGTGAGAGTTGTTGAAGTTTTCTTGAGGGCAAAGTTGTGATTGTTAAATTGCACTTCGGAGAAAACCCGGTTAAATTGATGAAGTATAAAAAATATTGATCATTTTTGGATATACTTTTATGCCTTATTTCCTAGTTTCTATGCCTTTATCCATGTTATACATCATAATTTTGGGGTATTTTTTGTCTCTTTTGTTGCCGGTAGAGTCTATCCATGTAAAGCTTTGTATTAAAGAGCATTTTACTAGATCTATCTAGATTTGATTAGCTATGTGTGTTAAAAAATCATTAAGATTCTCTTGTGAGTGTTATATAACTAGATAAGTTTACATGTATCCCGGTGCAATACTAAAGTTCTCTATTATAATGAATGCCCTGGTATTAGTTATTCTTTCAATAAATTTGAGTGAATTTTCCCTCTGTAAAGACAGCTGCTCAACTGTCCTTGAGTCTGAAAAAGAGTTTAGTAGGTAGGTCAAAAGTTTATCTAGTGCATTAAAAGTGTTCGTCAGTGGACAGTGTTTGGCATTTCCAACTAATTTGTAATGTGAGTACATTTATTTCAGAGCAAACTGATTCTAATACAGTGTACTATGTGCATAGTAAATACATTTAATAGTGATTCGGAGAAATAAATTAGTTATTCTGGATTATTATCGTACGTGGGAATATGACCCAAATTTTCTTTGATCATGGAGTATGAAGTCATTTTGTGAACAATTTTGTTTTCATTAAGTCTATCGGTAAGTATTAGACATAAAAAAAATATACTAGTAAGTTTCAATTTACATAAATACACCACCTTTTAATAAACTTTTTGAAAAAAAATATACAACAAAGAGAAATTTTTTTTTTTTGCTAATTCAGTCTTTCTTTTCTCAGAATTTGCTAATTCAGTTTTTCTTTTAGTAGTAATAATCAAAAAACAACTATTTGCGAATTCTAGGCCGTAAAATTAAAATTTACGATTGAAATAAACCACTCTAAATTGGTTAATTTTGCAGTATAACACCTAAAATATTTTGTTTACCAATAAAAAGAATCTCGGTTGAGTTTCATTACTCTAAAGTAAATATTACGCCCATTACATGGAAAAACCCTTTCTATTCTACTTGACATTTCAGGTAATCCACCAATTCGATTTAGTTCAATAAAGAACCCAGGCTGCAAAAGCAGTATGTGAAAAAGATTCTCACCTTGTTTGGTTCTAGACAGGAAGGGAGAGTGCAGGATGCGCTTAACATCCACATTTATTTTCCTAAATATCTTCTTTAATATTTCGTAATTTTTCACAAAATTTTGTACAATGTAAACTTCAGAAAAATTAATTTCCTATCAATTATATTTTTTGTCCAGACACTAATAATGAAGATTATATGAACGATTCATCGATATGGTTTTGCTTCAACCCCACCCCTCCCCCTTCATTGATTTTTAAAATTAATGAAGTCATCAGATGGCTTACAAAAGAAAAAGCCCAAATGTGGATTTAGGATTCGTTATTATTTAAATTGCAGAGAGTGTATTGAAATATTCATTCAAATTGGCAATTTGGCACGATTTGTAAAAATTGTTTTCAATTCTTAACTAATCCTTCCTTTGGGAAGCCTAAGATATGGTCCGTTCCTAATTTAACCTAAGAGGTTTATGATAACTTATGAGTGACTTGAAAATGACCAAGTCCCAAATATTGTTTCTAGATTAAATTTAAGTAGAGTAATTTAGTTATGTGGACATTTTTGTGACTTAATTTTCAATAAATTATTTATAAAAAATTTAAATTAGCTGTCATTATAAAGACTTGTTACAAATAAATCCTGTATATATAAGTAGGATTGACGAAAAAACAAAGAAATTTTCAAAAATACTAATTGTATAACTTAATTTCTTTACAGAAAATCTATCTGCTACGCTAGAAAAAACTAATTAATTACTTGAATGATTACATTATATATGAAACTTTCATTATATATTAGATATAATTGAAGTTTTATTGCAATTTTTAAAGTTTGAAGAATATCCTAAGCAGGTATCTCAGTTAAAATTCTCTAAAACTGTTAGAGCAGTCCTCTCTAAGAATATTGGAACTTCTGGAACTCATGGTAGATATTAAATAAATCCGCCAAATACTTAGTTTTATAATTTAATTAGAATACAAGCGAATATTCAATTTTATGGAATGATTTCAGGAAAAGTATGCAGAGAGAGCTAAGTTCCCAACAAGCGGCAAAGATTGCAGTACACCTCCAAGGAAGTACAGGCTATAAGAGGCTGACGTCACTCTGGAGCGCCATCATCACCAGCAAGGTGACGGAAGCCCTCCTGGCGACTGCCCCATCCGCCATCCACTCGGCCAAGGAGACACTGCTCGACCTGAGCACGGAACAGGTCCTGCTTCTCTGCCTCATACACAGCCTGATAAAGAAGGACACTTCTGCCTGCTTTGCTCTGATTGAGATCTCCGCGAAAGTCGAGTCCTTGAAGTCCACCTACCTGCAGGCATGGCTGAAAGAGGAGTTCACTTTCAGCTGCCACGATATCCGGACGGCTTTAGGTTTCGCTGCTGACCTGACCAAGAGTGGCTTGGCATTCCCTGACTTGGTTTTATCGATTCTTGAAAACCTCTACCGCTTATACTGCTCTCCAACGAGGAGAAATTCGTATGCCGGCATAAGTGAGTTTGATGAATCTGCGCTGGCATGGGCTTATAAAGTAAGTAATTCTTTATTTTGAATATACTCTCTGTATTTTAAATTAATTTATAGCAGTTCGCGGCAATTATTTCGTGGCCTAATGGACACTTAACATATATAGTCTCAACATAAATGTCGAGCCTACAAAGTAAAATTATTCTTTGGATAAATATTAGCCTTATATTCCCTATTAATAATAGAGAAGTAGGACTTGTTGACAAATTTTAGGGTTCCTTTAAATTCGAATGAAATTAAAAAAAAAATTAACATTTGCGAGTCTATTAAAATATATAAAAAGTACGTCACGCAGTTCTTAAGAGCAGACTTTAATAAATTAAGCACATTTTCTCTCTTTCATAGGATAAAATTAAATGACAAATGTTGTTTCACAAGCCTCAAAGTGCAATGAAAACACTGAAGGAAAGCACTGAAAATTCCTAAATGTATTTTTAATATGTGTTTTGTGTAAAAGTTATACACATAAATTGTATACAAACATTAGATAAATAATATTTTGGCCTATAATGCTTAATAAAAGTTTGTTATAACATTAATTGTAATAATATATTGACGATTATATTCAATATGGTGTACACTAAATTACTCTGTCATCCGATTTCAAACAAAAATGAATTCATTCAACTTTTTGCAATAAGGAACTTGAGTACCGAATATTCTTTCTACATATTTTTTTCTTTAAATCTAAAAATTAGGGGGCGCGAGAAACTCTCGAAGTTATATTCCATATCTTTTTGTTAAATATAATCACATATTCGATTCGTTTTTATCGAAAGTGGCTCCGATCCAGCCATCAAGTTACAAAAAAAAATGGATGCACTTATTAATCAAAATTTTTCACAAAATTGTTCCGGATTCTTCATGAATGTGGTCAATTTTTAAGGCGGTGATTCTCTACGAAAAATATATTACAATCAGAAAAATTCAAATTTATTCAAATTTTCCTTCGTATTTACTTGTGATATTTGTCAAACAGTGCTTGACCCTCGGGACCAAATCTTCCATTCTACTCTATATATCATCCCTTACACTAAAAAATTATTTTTGACTGCAGTTATCTAAATAATGATTTCATTTCCTTATTTGGCATCTCGCTTTAGAGGTATTTAAACATTACATATTTTTTGATGGCATTTTCCCAAGTGCTCATTCGATGAGGGAGCCATTATTTAATTTCCTTAATTCCTCTCTAAATGAGGTTTTCTTCTCAAAAAGTGGGTTGCTAACTGGACATCCGAAAAGATCGGTTCCCATAGAGTTACATCGGTAATGAAGTACAGTTACAGGGGATTTCATTATGCATCAAAGAAAGGTTAGGTCTTGGCGGCTTCTGGAATGCCGACCTCCATTATGTTTTTGCTTTTGTTTTCTTGCTCTCTTCTTTCGCAATATTTTCATCGATACCTCACATAAATGGCATTAATGACCCAAGTGGTTGACATGCAAAAAAAAAAAGTTATTCCGCTGTTCTCAACATCTGCTCGTGTAGGTCTGCTAATAGATAGAAAGCCACACTCATAAAAATTCCAACGATTCTAAGATAAGAATTTTATGGAGCTCATTTGCTTTTAAACCAAAAGTGGATAAATGTTTCGAGGTTTCGCTATTACCTCTTTCTTCGCCGTTGTGATTTTAATCATCTCAAAATCTCGTTCTATACTAACATGTATACGTTCTTTTTATGTGCGTACATTCTTTTCCTAGCGCTTTAATGATTTTTTTCTCACCGCGATCTTGCTTACCTATAGTACAATTTCAATATTGCTAATCCTTATCCATTTTCTTTTGTTTATTTATCTGACGTTTACATTATACTACAGCAGTGTATATTCGCCATTATATTTTTATGAACACATATTTTTCTCTCAGTCCTTTTTTGTTCTATATTTGCAATTTTTTTGTTTTTTATTTACAATGCACATGTACTTCTGAAAAAAACTTTTGAGGATTATGAACGATAATAATTTTCATAAAATAATAACACCAATTTCTAGATATAAAATTGTATGTTAATGTGAATTATTACTGATAGAAATACAAATGCCACATATAAATCACTTCTATCTCTCAATATTTGTATGGTGTATGTTACAGCCAAACTCAACTGAAGCTAGTAAAGTCCCACCGCGAAAACTCGAAAAGATGCATACAAAATCTATCTCTGAAGAGTCAATTCCGAATCCGAAGGGATTGCCTGAAACAAATGAGTTCTCTCTACGTAAGCCAAAAGCCTTGCCTCGCAAGCCTCAAATCATACCAAGGAGGCCAAAAATCACCACACAGACTCCAGACGTCCGTTCACGAAAGTCTGACATTATTCAAAGTTCTTCAGCTCCCACAATCTCTGTGACAACACAAAAATCCTGGCCACCTCCTCTTCCATCTAGGAGTGTAAGTTTATGTTTTTCAACTTTTTTTTTAAATTTATTTTTACAGGTAAAAATCACATCAATTCAAAGGCATAGAATTTTGGTTTAATTTAATTTCATTTCTTAACTTCCACTGCATGTATACTAATAATAATAATATATAACTTGAGTTCTTATTACTGGGAACTCAGTATTGGCGATGCCTATAGCCTGCTCTTGGGAACAATTTCACTTTTGAATAGAATATTCATAACTAGGATCTAATTATTAAACAGAATTGGGATGTGATATGTATTTGAGTAATACATGTAATATTATACATCATTATCTGAAATACAAAAAAAAAAAAAAAGCATAACTAGTTATCATGTACACTCAGGATTACAACAATAAAATGCAACAATTTATAAAACAAACAAATGGTAGGAATATCAAACCAGTCCTACGATTACCAACGAGAAATACCAAACATAATTAAACGATATCCAACATCGGAACACCCTTCAATTACATTAACATGTACTTACATTCACAAATATTATTAAACCAGTGACGGTCTATGTTAAATTCATTAAAAACATATGGAATTTTACTACAGCCGTAGTAAAACATATATTTTACTAAAACCGTTTTTTACTACAGCCTTGTCCGACTCTTCTTGTATGTCCTCCAGTTCGACGGTGCCTATTAAGCACCCTGGACACTACAGATTGTGACCGCTGGAGCCGTTGATATGCCTTTGAGAAAACCCTTCTTCACTCAAAGCAACAGCACGAATTGATTCCTCTTCGGTCAATGCTCTTCTGTTGGCCATCACAACATTCTTACTAAACTCACAAGTAAAAACTAAAGTCTCATAAATGTTAGAAAATCTTCAATAAGATGAATTTTTGCTAACAACTAACCATTTACTGATAGGAAGAAAGAAAAGAAGTGGATTAACTGACCCTTTTCTCCTTAAACGGGTGGGAATATAAACAGGAACGGGATTCACTGGATAAGATACAACACAAAGTCCAGTCTGGGGCAATGGAATTTCTATTTTTATCTCTTATGTAATAATAATATAAATATTTGTAAGTGATCCTTTAATTTTGTCTGGCAGTGTGTATATATATATAGGTGATTTCTTTCCTGACATACTCAAATGCATATTTTGATACAATCAGTATTTCTTACGGGAGGTATGTATCATTCCAACCCCCTTAAAACTTGGAGTGCTTGTGAATTTTAAGTCATCTCTAAAGAAAATTAATGGCTTAACAGTTTCACTTTCTGTACTAAAGTAGCGGTATCCCTCAATAGTGCGATTAAGAGTCACTCACCAAAAGCTACCATTATGCTTTAACTGCCGCACACAGAAAATAATCCTAAGCATTTATGAACCTTGGTCCTTGAGAATGAGAGCCTTTTTTTGTCCATAACATCATTTTTATCCCAATCAATTTAATTTAAAAAATTATATGCATTGTAATTTAATTTTTTTACATTTCTTGAAAACAGGATTGAGTTTTCCCTTAAATTAAGAAACATTTTTAATATTAATTTCAAGTACTTTTATTGTGTTTAGGCTAGTAGTCCCATTTCATTTGTAATTTGTTATTATGAATGGACTTATGTTCCGGAATAATTAAAATTTTTCTTTATTAAATTATTTGAGATTTAAATAGAATGACTTACTAATTTAAAATGCAAGTGGAGTGTTGTACACCTAGAGATAACTTTTAGAGATTTTATTTTCCTGACAGATGTTTTAAGTTATTAATACTGAACATGTCATGTTAACGCCCAGTCCCCACCTGTATACTTTGATAAGTTCCAGGAATAATTCACTGATAATTTTTACCACTTAATTGCAGTATTAGAAACCTGGCTAAAACCTTATATCTCTTCCTCAGTAATAAGCCGACCTAACTACACGTTCCTGTGTCATGATCGAGAGGATCGCATGTGTGGGGATGTTAGCCTTTATGTTCATGAAAGTATGTGAGCCCGAATCCTTGAATGCTCCTCCGCCTGAATTAATCCCCATATTGAATTCCTTTTTGTAGATATTTGTATTAATTCTCAACATATCTTGTACATGGTGGTTTATCACCCTCCACAAATCCACTTAGACTCTCCTTGAAGACCTCACTGCTATTAGTCCCTTCTTCTCAAACATCATTATTTGTGATTTTAATTCCAATTTACTTTCAAACTCCTCAGAGAAGATATATTTCGAGAATTTGTTTTTTCCCCTCAACTTATTCAACGTTCCTTTTTCCTCAACACATCACTCACAATTCTCCAACATTTGACTAGACATTTTCATCATTGATTCCTCTGAAAATCTAATTTCTTCATCCCAATATCCTTTAAGCTTCCTATCCAATCATGATATGATTTAGCTATCCTATAACTTAACCATTTCAGTATTCATTCCTTAATATGTATCCTTTTGAAAAACTGTGTGTCTTACATTTTGGTCCATTCAGGATGACCTGGAAGCAGTTAATTGGGATCCAGTGTTTTCAGGAACTTCCATAGATACCATGGTCGATTTCCTCATGAAGACTTTTCTCACCATTCTCAATAAGCATGCTTCTATTAAAACCGCCCTTATATATCGCCTCTCCAGAGATGAGTGAAGAGATTTGCGAGCTATGAAGGCGTCAAGAGGCTGCCAAAAGGCGAGCTCAATGCATGTGACACTCAGATCAATTTCTACACTTAGTGGCCCATCCTTCAGTGATAAATTTTCATTCTGGGGTTCTACTTTAAAACTTAGTGGTAATAAAATGATATAAAATACATACTTTCTGAGAGACTGAATTCCTACTGTTCTCATATTCTTGTATATATCCTTTTCTTTTCAAAGCCATGGCTTTTAATTCCTTCCTTATTTCTTTGAGTTATTGGTTTTTTAACCATTGGGAATTCGATCCTACAGTTATTTTTCTGCATATATTATTTAAGAGCTAAGACTAAGTTCAAGTTATATTATTAATATTATTATGCATTATTCCATAGAAATCAGAAGCAGAATATTTTATGGGCTGGTAAGACTCCCATAGCTAAAAAGCTCCTTATAACTAGCATATTAAAAAGAAAAAATATCTTGATTTTTAAATTATTTTCTAAAATGAAAAATATAAAATTTAGTTGTATGTAGAAATTTTTTTCACATCTCATTTTTGATTTAAGAGATGAATGGGAATACTTGGTTGATCGATTTACTCTTGAAGATCCAGGATTCAGTAGATGCCTTCACAGATGTTGCTCTATTTTTAGTACAGAAGATAGACTGAAAGAGGTATGTTTATATAAATTTTTATTTTTTATTCTTTTTTTAGTTATNAACGTAACACTACTGTAGAAGAAGGATGACTTACAATAGCAGTTTGAATACAGACTTTTATTTTGGTTCTCATCTGAAAAAAAAAAAAAAGAAAGAAAGAAAGAAAATTTTCCTTTAATTATACGAATAAATGCTATAAATCAATAGTAATATGAGGAACATGTTCCAGATATAAAGGAAATGATGAATCCAATTATTCATACTTTAAAAATATACCTATTTTTTTCAGGGATAGGACATTTGGACCAAGAGTCCATTATGAGTGCATACAACATTACTAATTGTAGATTTTCATTGTTAAGCTAGAGCCAGTAAATTCCAGAAGTGGCTCGTCTTCCCATTTTTTAAGTTCTGTGCTCTGAAGGGGAGACAGGTTTAATAGAAAAATGGTGAATCCATTTATAATATATATTACTTTTAAGTATAATATATATTACACTTAAAAGTAATATATATTTTCTTTTGGTAGTGGAATGGTTTGGGACCAAGGGTTCCATTATCAAAGCATACAGGACTATTATTAAAAGAATTTCTTTATGCAACTGTTACCAGTTAATTACAGCAGTTTCTTGGCATGCCATGTTTCAAATTTAAATGCTCTGGAGTAAAGAAGTAAGAAGCTCACACATGCAGGTTTCACTGTCCAACATTAATTTATTTACAAACAATACATTCCAGTCCTGATTCTAACCTTTTTTTCTAGTAGTCCATACCCCCAACCAACCCTGCGATTAAACACTATGTCTACCAACATGAAGAATCTAATAGCTTAATTCACACAACTTATTTGGAGGACTGATAATTAAATAGATAAAAAACAGATAAAATACATACACATATACTTATACACACACACACACTAACACATGTACATTCTCACATGAACATAACTCTTCCTTACAGCTTGGCTTAAATATTTTATAGATACAAAAACTTGGAGAATATTTCTGGATAAGTTTAGGTAAGATGTGTGTAGCTGCACTTTTAGGCAAGTAGCTGTGTTAATACTCATTCATCCCCTCAGTATAGACTTACCACTTACATAAACACATAAAGTGCACCTACACATATCTTATCCAAACTTATCCAAAAATATCCCCCAAGTTTTTGTATCTTTAATATATTTAAACCATGCTATTAAATAGTACCTGTAATGTGTGTGTTGCAATAATAATATTTTGAATCAATATTATTAATGGCATATTATTGATTTATCTATCAGCCCAAACTTTGTTAGTTGTACAACCTATATATGTCCATTTACTTGATTCAAAATCTAGTTAATTAAATTTAGTGTTTCAGCATAGTAGCTGTTGAGATTTCTTGTATCTGTATAAATGACACCACTCTCAAATTAAATACAAATTATGTTCCCAGGAGGTCATGAGGCCATCTTTGTTTAAGTCGAAGGTTGGAAAGACTAGGTCTGTGCTAGTGGATTAGGATGGTATGGTAGTTTACTGTGGAAAGGTTGAAGTGGGAAGAAATGAGGTCTTGAACGAAAAAGATATTAAAATCATGGTGGAGGGAGGAATTTGATAATAGGGAGTGTTGGTGTTTAGTCTGAGGGTTTTGGATTGAAAGGACTGGATTCGTTGGATATTGGAAGGGTTGGTGGCACCCTAGATTTCTAGATCTGGGTGTGTCCAGATTGGTAGTTATGTCTTGGAGAGCGTCAGTTTGTTTTCTATTGTAAGATTCGAGTTCCTATTCATGAGTCTGTATAGGAGTCCTTGTCTTTTAATTTTAGTATGTTTAAACCATGTGAGTTGTGATTTAAGATGGAACCCCAGGTAACGAACGGAATTTGAGAGTGATAAAAAAATATTGTTAAATTTCACAATTTTAGATTAGTTTTTATTCCGTAATTGGAAATTAACTTGAACTCATTTTGCTTCATTAATTTTTATTCTCAATTTTCCACATCATTTCTGAAGGTTATCAAAATGATCTTGTAAGATTTTAGAAGCAGTTTTAGGATCGAGATGGGAAGATAGGATAGCCTTGTCATCTGCAAATAGAGCTAAGAGGGTACTTGGATGGGTTAGGATGTCTGCAGTGTATAGGATAAATAGGATAGTTCCAACCTCACTACCCTTCTTTCACTTAGTAGAAATCGAAGTAATCTAATTTTTGGCGAACCCCAAAGAAGTGATTGGATAAGTCAAACTTGAGGATTAGCTAAGTGTTATGAGGAAGTAAGGAGTTCAGTTTAAACAAGAGACCACTATGCTAGACTCTAATCTAGATTATATACTTGACCTCGGTAGGTGTTACTGCCTTGAGTGGTAAAGACATAGGTAATGGCGTGTCCAGAGACTCCTCAGTCTCCATGGCCTTGGACAAGTCTAAGGGGTCTAAATGAGGAGTAAATGTTTACTTTAGGTGATGGGCAAACATTCCGCCTTGTCTTAGTATTTCGCCCGATAAAGGTGAGAAATTCCCGAAAATTTGACTCCTTATGAATTTTTTCTTTTTGTGTGTGCACTGCACTCTATAACCCTTCTTCTTGGGGTTACTATATATATATATATAATATTTATTTTTAGAGTGAATAATTTGATTTAAAATAAGAAATTATTTTTGCCACAAATATTTATAATTCAAACCTGGCAAGCTAAGTATTTATGGAATTAATTGTTAAGAGCTGGATAGTGGAAATTGACAAATGGTAGATGCTACGTGCTTCGATAAAATATATTGAAAACACTCAACTTTTACATTAAAATATAAATTCTTTAATTGTGAAGAATGTGACTCTCCTGAACTCTTAAAAATGAAAGTAAATTCAATAAATGTGGGTATACTCAATTTTAGAAAAAACAAAACAAAAAATACAAAATTGTATATTCACTCTTTCCTCAGAAATGGCCAAACAATTTTAAGAGGCTGCTCTGGGTTATAGTATAGTATTAATTTGATAAAATTCATCTTCTGAATAGATTTAAAACTGTATTTAACCTAAAATTAAGTTTGAATAATTCAATAAGAATTTTAATACATTAGAATTTGAAATGTCAATTTAAAAAATATGGAAATTTGGAATTAATTTGTTATAAAATGGGAAGATCTATCTGAAAACTGTTTAGACCAGTTAATATTTTTTTTTTTTATATTTTGGTTGTGGTTTTTTATCCCACGTAAATTATAAACAATTCATGAAAGGGATCAGAATAAAAAAATCTATCTGTCCTGCAGGAGATCCAGGTTCGATTCCTGGCGAGGACAGATAGATTTTTTATTCTGTTCCCTCTCATGAATTGTTTATAATTTACGTGGGATAAAAAACCACTACCAAAATATAATATTTAAAAATTAAAATTAATAAAGTAAATGACGAGAGCCGACAAAATGTATGACAATGTCAGCTACTTCGAGTTTAAGACGAAGTTCTCGTCTTTCTCGTAAGTTAGGCTCTCGCTAGTGAAGAGGGAAT
>KZ807861.1:244919-263458 GCA_000696205.2 Oncopeltus fasciatus | reverse complement strand
CATGCTGGATACACTTTAAGACTAAGGACTTTTTTGAGAAGTATCCTGAGGCAGGATCTGGTGCCCGCTCACGTAAAATGGCATTGGAAAATATTAAAGTTAATATTGATTGGAAAGCTAGGAACATCCAGTCCATTTTAGAGTGGCTTAAAACATCTGACTCTGATGACTGGTATGACAAAGAGCTGGAAAGTTTTATATTGAAATAAATTTATAAATAAGATAAGAATTATCTGTATTATAAAATAACTATAATTAATGGACATTAATTGATTTAAGAAATACATCTTTATTTTTTGTGACATTAATCACAATTATAATTTCTTTTATTATATTTATTATATAATAACTTACCTTTATTTATTCTTGTAAAAACTTACTTATTAAAGTTTAAAAAAAAAAACCCAAAAGGTTCTACTTATTCTGGTTTCAAGGTCAAAGAATTTTCTTCAACTATTTCAAGAAAGTGCTACATTTTGTCTCTTCTAAAAATATCAGAGGCCTGTATTGTTCACAATATTCAATGGCATTCTTTTTTCTATTGTCGCACAATGGAATGGATTATAAATTATTTAATTGAAGAAGGCATATCATTAAAAGATGAAGAGGAAAAAACAGTCATGAATACAGAAATGGAAAAGCATTCGGGTTCCAGTGAATCAGAGGCAAGTTTGTAGAATTTGTTCAGTCTCAATAAAATAAATTTGAGAAATAGATTTTGAATTCACTCTAAAATTTATTTTTAATAATATGACAATGTTTTGCAAGTGATGACAAAGGTTACCAGAACTATCCAGTAATGTGTGCCATCAAAATTTAATAATTTTGATATAAATATTATTTGTTATAATAAAATAATTTCATTAAGCTTACAATCATTCCTAGCCAATAAAAGTGTCTACTGTGCATTGAGGGAAAATTTAATAATTCTTTTACCAGATTTTTACTCAAGATTAAAGATGTGTTTTAAATAATCACTAAAATAATGTTCAGTTGTTACTACTTCAAAGAGTGGCACTGTGGCCAACAAAATTTAATTCAAAATCTAAATTAATAAAATTAACAACCAGTAAACTTAGATAAATGTTTGAACTTAAACAGTCTTCCTTGCTTGCTTTTTCCCTTTAGAATTTCACGGCAAGTTCAAAATTCAAACAAAATTTCACCCTTTTTAACATTTCACTATTACAAAATACTTTATTTGGCATTCAAAACACCTCTTTTTAGGTTGAGCTGAAACTGCATAGTAGCTTGTAAATTCACCGAACCCAATGGTTCATATGGGTCATGTAAGTATCTACTATATATACTATTTTTCTTGATTCTAAAACTGATTCTCTTTCATTCATTAGTTCTTTCTTCCGGGCTTTAGCTTGATGGATGCAGTTTCCTTTTTATATTATTGTACATACTTTATTCATTTTTAGTTTTGTTACATAAGGTTTTATGTATGGAAATTAATTTAGTAATAATGCACTTTGTAAATTGAATGCAACATTAAAAAATATGCAGCATTATTTCTACTCTTAAATAAACAATGTGGTTTCTTTTAGGTTAAATAATGCAATATAAGGGTTAACTCAATTACTACAATAAAGAATATATATATCTTAAGATATATTTCTATTACTATGAAAATTATTGCTTTCTAAACAATTTTAAAAATTTACAATCCGCCTAATGGTGGGTTTACACTAATGGAAAATGTTTTATTTTGTTGCAGAAAATGTCTCAATAATTTGCAACACATTTATTTTTTCATTCTTATAGGAGTGGGGGGTATGGAATAAGACAGAAATACTATCAAAAGAAATACTATCAAAAGAAAAAAGCAAGCACCCATAACACTGAACAACAAAGTTTTTGTTTCGGGGTTGAAATTAGCTGATTTTAATGTATTTCCACGTGTTAAAACCGAAAATGACCATAAAAATTATATATTAGCTCTTGTTTTCAAGATATAGTATCATTCTATTATATATATATATATTGAGTTTTCAACAAATGAAATATTTCATCACCAACAGTTGGTACACATGTTTGTTTACATAACACCCCTCTCATCAGCTGTTCTTAAGTAGTAAACATAACCAAGTTGATTTTTAAATTAATTTAAGTGCTGATCTGAAATGCCTCAAAGTGTGTGAATTCTGTCGATAGCTTTTGCTATATATGTGGTGAAATAACATTTAAGGCTTAGAAACGTAAAATGTCACCTATCATTAAGACTGCCTATGAACATTATTTTGGTGTAAAAGTTGGGGACCAAGATAAATCATGGGCTCCTCATATATGTTGTAATTCTTGTTCCGTCATATTGCGAGAGTGGCTGAAAAATAACAAGCGGGTAATGGCTTTTGCAGTACCTATGGTTTGGCGTGAGCCTACCAATCATACAGACGACTGTTATTTCTGCTTAACTCCTCCCATTAAGCAAGGTTTATCTATGAAGAAAAGAGGAACGGTGAAATACCCTAATCTCCCATCTGCTCTTCGGCCTGTACCACACTCAGACAATTTGCCAGTCCCTTCTCCACCCCAAAACTATGAAATTTTAGAGGAAAGTGATGAAGTCTGTTTACAAGAAGCAACCCATCCTTCTACATCCTATGACCCTGATTTTGATGTAAGCGATAGGTCTAGTGATCCGCACAGAATTAGTCAAGCAGAGTTGAGTGACCTTATAAGAGATCTTGGCTTGTCTAAGGAAAAGGCTGAGCTGTTAGGGTCAAGACTACAACAGTGGAATCTTCTAAAACATGATGTGAAAATATCTCAGTACAGACAGCGTCAAAAAGATTTGCTTCCTTTTTTTGAGAAAAAAGAAAATCTCGTAGTTTGTTTTGATGTTAATGGTTTGATGGACTGCTTGAATTTGGGTCACACTCCATCTGAATGGAGACTGTTTATAGACTCTTCAAAACTAAGCTTAAAAGCTGTACTTCTGCATAATGGAAATCAGCTACCTTCTATTCCTATAGGTCATGCAGTTCACATGAAGGAAACGTATATAAATATGAAAACACTTCTCCAATCAATCAAATATGAACAACACAAGTGGCAAATCTGTGGTGATCTGAAAGTCATTGCTATACTCCTAGGAATGCAATTAGGGTTCAACAAGTACTGTTGTTTTTTGTGTCTGTGGGACAGTCGGGATAGAAAATCTCACTATAAAAAAGTGAACTGGCCTACACGAGACCTAAACGTTAATGAGAAAAATGTAGTTTACGAGCCTCTTGTAGATCCTAAGGATGTTCTCCTTCCCCCATTACATATTAAGTTGGGACTAATGAAAAACATTGTGAAGGCGATGGACCAGGAAGGACAAGCTTTTAAGTACTTGAGAGCAAAGTTTCCCAGGTTGAGTGATGCTAAAGTCAAGGAAGGCATCTTTATTGGGCCTCAAGTAGGTGAAATCGTAAATGATCCTGCTTTTGACATGATTTTAACAGGAAATGAAAAAAGAGCCTGGGAAGCCTTTAAGGGAGTTGTACATGGGTTTTTAGGTAACAAAAGAGATGATAGCTTCACAGCATTGGTTAAAGAGCTTCTTCAAGCTTACCACCAACTTGGATGCAACATGTCCTTAAAAATTCATTTTCTTCACTCTCATCTTAATTTCTTCCCACAAAACTGTGGAGCTGTGAGTGACAAACATGGAGAAAGATTCCATCAAGACATTGCCTTAATAGAACAAAGATATCAGAGCCGTTGGAATGAAGCAATGCTTGCAGACTACTGCTGGTCTGTGTGTAGGGATGCTCCAGAAGTGTTTTATAAAAGACAAGCTAAACGACAGCGATCTTACAATACATCGGATTGACTTAATTGAAATTTGGTGGTACAAACCTCTTTTATTTGTCAAAACACTAAGAATAATGTTTTTTTTAATCAATTTTGTACTTAAAATATTCTAAAAGAAACATAACAATATTGTTTTTTGTACTTTCACTTTTCACGTATACTATAACTACTCTTTAAGATTAAGTGCTGTATATCTCAAAAACCAGAGCTAATAAAAATTTTTCAATGTTATTTTCGTTTTTATCACCCCAAAATTAGTAGAAATAGACTAATTTAGTGTAGGAAATATTCAAAAAATATTTTTTTGTTGTGCAGTGTAATTATTAAAGAAGACCATAAAATGTTTGTCAATGAATTTTATCATTTTTCATTTTTTTCTTCTTGCTGGATTGGTCTAAACTTGCCTTCATAGTTATTTTATTTTATGAGATATTTTTATTAAGGGTATCCATTTTAAATGAATTTCCTAAAATGTAGAAACATTAAGGAATGGTGGAATAAAGAATAATTATTTAAACTCCATCACCGATTTATTTATCAATCATTTATAAAAACATTTATGTTTTTTTCAAAATACATTAAGAAACACATTCTCTCTTGTCATTTATTACATATAATCAGTAAAAGTAGAGTTTTATAATACATCATTAGATAACATACATAAATATATATTTATATATAATACATGCTGCAAAATATGTATAAAAATATACATATACGATGTGAATTAAATTTCATAATAAGTTAGAAAATCAAAATAAAATAAAAATTTTCAGAAATCTATAGAATTTATATTCTCATTAATGGCTTAATAGAAAATAAAACAACTACCTTATAAAAAACTGTACACATCTGGTAAGCATATTCTGATATAATTGCAATACATTACTAGATGTTTGGTTAACTATAAAATCACCTTATTGAATATTACACCCTCTCTCAGCTCTTGATTTGAATTTGAAATAAGCAACATTATCTTTATTCTAAAGCTATGATTCTTCTGAAAATTATCTAACCATTTAATAGTTTATTGTCAGATGAATTTTATCTCTAAGAAAAAATTAATTTAACAAAGATATTTACAATATACACATGTCACAATGAGTTTTTTTTTTGTATTATCAGAAATAAGTATTTCAAATTTGAATGAAAATTTAATTGCATTTAACCGAAACTTTGTATTGTAAATTATTTTACACTGTTCTTATCATACTGAATCCGTAGTTGGTAAGAAAAGGACCACATCTCATTGGACATTAAAAACAGATATTTATAGTTACAATTCATAGGAGTAATATGTACATATATAATATTATTATAGAGTGTCCTATGCTAGTCTAGTCCTCAGTCCCATTCTCCTATATACATTGTTCTTGTTGAGGGAGGAATGTAACCCCTAGTGGGGATTGGAAGGCGGCCATAGATATGGTTGTAAGGAGAATCAATTAATTCAGAATCTGAAAAAAAAGTTAATTATTAAAACATTTGCAAACCACCATATATTCTATAAATAACTAATATTTGACAGCTGATCATAAACATTAATTAAAGGCCAAAATATTATTAATAAAACCAATGAGCCTATCAAATAATAAAATATTTTATCTAATTTATTTATCTGTATTAGGTAAGAAAAAAATGCATGATAGCTTAATTTTTATTTTTCATTTTGATTTATTATGAAAATTAATATGTTTTCTTGATCAGAAATGTTGTTATTAATTTTCCCATTTAATAGGATATTTAATATAAACAAATAGTTTCTTCAAACTTTTTGTTTTTCTTCCAATAAACTAGAAATGTTATTACATATAATATAAATTTCAATTGCTTATTCTGTTATCCGACTCATCTTCATTTACCTACTAGGTAAATGGAAAAGCACATCCCAACATTATCCAGGTTATGAATTAGGAGTAGAGACATTTTTTTTTACAAATAAATCAGAATTTTGTACCTTATAAATAAATATTTTGTATTGGCATTCCATTTCATAAAACTAAGATGACTAAAGTAACTAGCTAACACATTTAATGAAGTTTTTATTTAGACTTGCCAACTTAACAGTTTAATATGCAAGAAATTGCTATGAAAAAACTCTTTTCCTGTCATAGTCTATATCCAATCTTGATAGAAATCTTAAAACCAAGAGGTTCTCTAGCATAAGAATACTAGAGAATAATTAACATGGAGATATTTCCTCCTTTTTCACAATACTCTCCTTACTCTCACCTGGTTAAGACCTAGGAGGGCATGAAGATCTCAATAGTAACTACTGTGGCGCTCACAGCTCACATTAGAAAATAAACTGACCATCTACAAGACCATTATACGACCAATCTGGACCTACGGTGCAGAACTGTGGGGTGCCGCTAAGCCTTCCAATATCCAACGAATACAATCCTTTCAGTCCAAAATTCTTAGAATAATTGCTAACGCTCCATATTATGTGTCCAACTCTACCCTTCATCACGACTTTAATATTCCTTTTGTCAAAGACCTTATCTCCACCNAAATATATATTTCAATTTCATTACTTCCAGTGCAGTGTTATTTTAGATCCTTCATATAAAATTCCAAAATTTAGAATTTCAAGGACGTAGATATGCATCTATGAAGAGTGATCTCAGAGTTTTATTAGAAATATCCGTTCAAAGATCAATGTTTCCTTAACAATAGAAATAACAAAATGAACTCTATTGAAATAAGTTATGTAATAATTTATTTCCCCCTCACACCAATAAGATTTTATTCCAAATTAGGCTTAGCTGATTTCCTTAGATGCAGCTTCCATCTTATCTTCAATCCATCCCCATAAAGATCAGTGAAAATACGAGGAAATTAAAAAAAAAAAAAAAAAAAAAAAAAAAGTAACTACTGTCATTTACATCCTCTTGATTTATTTGGCTCATAAACTTTTGAATGTAAATTTCCCAATATCAAGACAAGAAAGAATTACATGATCTAAGTACAGAATTCCTATTGAAAGGATATGCATAGCATGTTTTAACATCATGTTAATTGTAACAACATAATAGACCATTATACAGTATTGTTAATAACACAATATTGTTATGCAGTGAAAAATAAACATATTTCAATTATTTTAATTCAGTTCAATAATATAAGATCTATTTGCTGATGCCTCACAAAAATTATGTCCTACCAAAACTGCTCCTAAATGTAAATTATGTATAAATATTCATGAATATGGTTTTCTCAGTTGGATTATTCATGTGTGGATGAATTAAAATCCTGAACTCTGAAACTGCCTTGATGAGAAATATTTTATCTATGAAAATAATTTTTTGTAAGGAACTCACCCATTCCACTTTCATAAGAGCGAGCATGCCACATTACTGGATGATGGGGCTGTGGCAGGTGGTGAATGTGATGAAGTCCTAGATGTGAACCTGGTGGGCCTGGAGGAAGTACAAATCGCCCTCCTGCTGGTGGGACTTTTCCATCCTTTGATTTACTTTTGACAAAGTTTGGAACTCGAGCTTTCAAGCCGCAATAATATGGGTCATCTATGGAATTAATAAGCCAATGGTTAAAGAGCATTTATTTTTCTCCTTATTTATTAAGTTCAATTACTTAGAACTGATACCGAGAGTTATTGAATTATAATTTGATTTTACATAATAAATAATTATAAAAACTGATTGAACTATTTTCAATGTTGTTGTGAGAACATGAAATTAAAGCTATTTTATTTTATTTTTTATTCGAAGGATAAAAAAATGAGTAACTATTATTCATCTTGAGAGACATATTAAAGTAAAACCTGATACTCATGCTGGATACAAGAAAGCAGTAGACTCCCATTAATTAGAAAGCAGTTACAAAGGAAGACACAATAGTTGTTAATTTTAGTTTTTAAAGTTATTGAAGGACAGAAAATATTATTTTTACTTTCATTAGTTTAGGTTTCATTTTTTAAAGCTACACTGAGTATTTTTATAAGAACAATAAATATAATTAATTGACAAACATTTGTTATTATTATTTATAATTAAAGCTTTATTATAATTAAATTAGGAGTTTAATAAATAGTCTTTCACTTATAACTAATAATCTTTATATATTCATTTTAATACAAATCTGAAATGTATTTATGTGTTTCATAGATTGTTCAGTCACTTTTCTTATTTTTGGTATAGCCAAATGAATTGTTAATGACTCTTGGATTAACTAGCAAGGTTAATACATGGTAAGAGAAAGTAAAAAAAATTTCTAATTAGATGGTTAATTGCACTGAATAAAACCTAACATTATATTTTACTCTATAGCTTAAACTTTACTTATTTTCATGTTTTATTAGACCAAATAATAGCTTTTTCCCAAGATTTATTTTAATTCCTATTAAACACCGGTATCTTAATGTCTTTGTGAATCACCATTTAATAGTTGATTAAAATTAAAAAGGAGGTTAAAAATAAATAAAAAATGGACTAAAATATAATTAAATTGGACTTACCGTGTTTATTTGAATCTTTTGATTTATCTTTCCCTCTTGAGCTGGGGAAGCTGGCTTTTGTGTGTTGCTCTATGTTGTTATCAGATTCTTCTATGTCATCATAGTCAGGCTAAAAATGAATTTAATTAGTTTTATTAAGTGAAGAATTTAATTAGGTAAATTATCTGTTAATATCAATTATTGAATATTAAGGTAATCTCTCAAATTAACTTTGCCAAATATATAAAATAAAAATAGCTATTATGCTGTGATTCTGTTTAAAAGCCAGTAGGGAATGTAAGTGGGCCAATTTCTAATTCGCTAAAATCATATTTTAAAACTAAAATTAACCCAATAAAAATGAATATATAATTAAATTAATAGAAATTACCTTATGTTCAATCTTAAGATAAATTGATTTTTTGAATATTATTACATGTATGGGATATTTTTTCTAAATGGGAAACATACTGAATATTTACTTTATTTAATTTGTTTTAATATCCATAAAAATTCAGTGACACTCCAAATTATAATTACTGAGAAAGTCTACAATTTGTTAATATTACTAGAATTACTTTTAATGTTCATGAAATTATTCTGGACGGCATTATAAAATCCACTAGTATCCTTTATAATACAAATTGCTTCATAATAATTTTGTACTAGAGAGGTCATAATAATTTATTCAAATAAAAGGTTTTCACTTTCATAAAACTGATGAAACATAACATACCTACTAATTTTGCAAAAATTTTGAATAAAAAATGTTATATGAGTCAGACATACAGCAAGCTCCTATTTGGCTTTGCCATGAGATGTATGGATTGGTTTTGGAATATCCTTTTCCCTAGTTTTAAAATTTATATTTTAAAATATTATTCTGATATTTTCGATTATATGAAATACAAGCCATATTCTAATAGCTAAGTACAAAATATTTCTAATGTTAAGGTAGTATTAAAGTTAATGATAACTGCAATAATAAAACAGATGATTTTAATCAGTAGAACCCAACCAAGTTTATGAATAAAGAGGAAATTCATATTCACTTTATCTCCTAATTTTTTTGTTTAAAGAAAATCACTTATCTTCAATTGGACAAGTGATTTATATACTAAATATAGAAGTATTAGGAATTTGTGTTACGTACGAGCTGTACACTTGTCATTTTGGGGACTTTTGTCACTTTAGTCGTAGACCGGCATATGTACTGTCCTTCTGGAACTGTCATCGTCTATAACAAATAGTCTCCTGTAAAACCTGGTTATGCAAATTACAAATCAAAATTTTAAATCCAGCATCCAGTGTGCATCATTAAGTGAGCCAAATATAGGTGGTGCTCCTCTAATAGCAAATAAGTGGTTTATATAGTGTAAATAAAAATAATGAAAGTTTATGTGCAATAAAGGTGCATTGTTACTTTAAAAAAAATAATAATAAATTAATACATACCAGTGTAAAATGGTTTTGTGCAAGGTTTCTAAATTAATATTAACTTAATTAGATTCTAAATGTTGTACTAAGGATGATTTTCATATTAGCTGTAAATGAACACCCTTATTAGTTTTGTGAATAAGCATTAAGCCTCGCAGAAGGTAAGTTCCTAGAAACCCAGGTTTTGCTAATTGTTTTGTCAGTTAATTGAGTTATTGAAGTGACCGAAATGTCTTTCTTTTGGGGCTGTAATGAAATTTATGTTGTTTTATTCATATATGCATAAAGTATATAACTGAATATAGTTTATTAAAATGATAACAGTATCTATGTACCAATATATTTCAAGGAAAAGTTTTTCAACAGACTTGTCCATAATTTTTTTTAATTATTTGTCTACATAATAAGCAATACTTAAAGGATGATTTTGTTAGTCAGTTAGTTCTAATTTATTGGATAATCCATAAATGATTGAGGAAGTAAAAAAAATTCCAAATCAAACTCAAATAAACAAAACCTATATAGAAGAAATTAGTATGAATAAAAAGAGAATCTCTTCTTAACTTAGAATCTCTCTTTCTCTTTTGACTTCTCTAGTACTCAGTTTAAGATATATATATGTATGTAAATAAATGTATGTGTGGGCATAAAGTTTAGCTTGCTACAATTCAATTGATGAAAGAAATAATTTATTGATAATAATTAAATTACTAATTAATATGTAGGATGTTTAGTTTTACTTTGCAAGCTGAAGAAAGACATATTTCTAAATTTCCAGAACGGGTATCCAGTAAGACAAGATCCAACTAATCGAGCCAAAATGGCTACCTCCTATATAGTACCATATTTTTTTTGTTTACTAAATGTTTTATACCTAGTTTCATTGAAAGTTAAAATTTCTGTAGTGCTTGGCACTTTCCAAGGCTTTTATTTCTAGATAAAATACTGCCAAAGATGGGACTCAAACCAGCTGTTCCAGTCAGGAGACCTATATGGGTACTTTGCACAATTTTATCTTTATTACTTTTTCTTCTTTTTCCACTTTCTATTGCTCTTTGATATGTTTACTTTAGTAACCAGTGTAGTAAACATCTTAATTTTGTATGAAGTGGCAATGTAAGTAATAACATAAGTGAGTCAAAAAGTCAACATACCTACTTTTATGGGTGATCACTGAAATAAGGTATATGTAGAGAAACTGTAAGTAATTAAATAAGTTTTAATTACTGAATAAATGAAAAACAATGGTTGGTTTGTAGGACAAGGACATTTGTTGAATGTGAAGTCACTAACTCAGGGTGGTTCTTAAAACTCTCCCTCTTTACACTCCTAATTGTGAAATACAGTTATAAATATAATTTGTTTTTAATACTAGTAAGAAAATAAATGGTTCATGAATGGAGATCTATGGTGTTTTATGTGTGTCTGTGTGTATTTTAAAGTGAAAAATTTACCTTGGGTATGTGATGAGGGTAGTTGTTATCTCTTGGGGGTAACTTGGGGGGCTTATCACTCCGCCTGGTTGGTCCATGTTGCACACTGCCACCACTTGAGCCACTGCTTCCACCTCCATTGCTTGCCACGCTATAGGGATCTTCATCTGGGATTGGGAATCGGGGTCGGTTTCTGATGTCTACTGTGCTCCTTTTCACTGCAACATCGAATCACCAAGTTCTATTGGTTATCCCTTATTGTAGGTTATCTGAGTATTTTTGTGTTTGAGATAGGTGACATGAAAAACAGGATAACATCCAATATGAATAAATGATTTTAAATTTTTTGGAAACAGTCTTATCAGGTTACAAATTTTTTTTTTCTTTAGCGTATCAACAAAACAGACTACACTGTCCTTCTCCATATTTATTGTAGTACAAATCGTTTAGTTTATTCAGTGTATCAATAAAAGTTTTGGAAATAAGAACATTTATTCGTACATGACTATTCATAACATTTCCGAGGATAGGATTACTGAAAAACACGCAGAAAAACTTTAACGCCGTGTTTTAATAAAATCGTTTGAGCATTTATGCTTTTGCTATTCGTAGGGAAATGTTTTCGGCTACTGTCCACGTGAAATAGCGCCCAAAGTGAACATGGTAATGTCGGGGGTTCCCTTGGTCTGATCGTGCAGACAGAAGAGCCCCGTTGAAAGTTTGTGCTTGGAGGATCTGTAGGAAGCTTAGCACTTTCTCCAGTCATTCCAGGCTCCTGATATCCCGCCACGGAAAACCAGCTTCTCCTCGTTATGTCACACTGTTGATTAGCTCAACTCACAACCCGACCTAAACATTTCATTCAATACTGGTTTTTCTTATATTCAGGGGTATGTGATGGAAAAGACTAAAGCGCCGAATGAGATATTTTCCAAACCATCTTTAGGAATTTATTAAATTGAATATAGAAATCCCATTCATTTGATTATATATCCTCTAATGGTTTTAAATAGATAGATACACAAATATAATAGATATAAATATATTTATAAAAGCTGTGTGAAAAAATACTAATAGAGTATTTAATTTTAAATTTGAAAAATCATTTCTGGATCCTCCCGAAAATTTGTCACAAATCACAAAATTAAAAAAAATGCCCTTTTCTTCGAAAGGTTTTACTATTTTAGTGAAATTTGGATTTAGGTTCTTAAGTAGCCGCGTCACTTCTTACTGTATGTGATATCGATCAAGTCACCATTGCATATGTTGACCGAGGCGCCGCGCGCGATCTATGGGCTGTTTCAGGCTGTGGAGTGTTGTTAACTTTTTCAGTATATTGTTCACTTCTTCCATTGCCCATAAATGTTGTACAGTGTACAACTAATATTGTGTAACAGTGCAGCTCGAGGAAATTACTTAAAGCACGTTAATTGGAGAAAAGGAATAGAGTTCATGGGATTTGTTCGGGTCTTGCTTTGCGAGTTTAAATCCCAACCTGGGCATGCTTTTATCGACAAATAAAAGTTTGTCCTAAGCCATGGATGTTTAGAATGGGTTGGCAAACTGAAAATAGCCCCTACCTCCGTGACCCTAAGTATCTGAAAGGGAGGCTAACGCTTAAAAAAAAAAAAAAAAAAAAAATCACCAATGAAACGTGTAAAACAAAATAAAACCAGTTCGGCAACGTTGTACCGATTCAACTAATATAAAATGCACGTAAATTAAGTTTTTAATGTTGCTTTAAGTCTATACAATACTGGGAACAGACATCAGACTTACTCATATTGCCTAAGTTGGCGCCAGATTTGCACGGATTTAAGACGCACTTCCTCTATTGGGAGTAATGTCTATTAGTAAAACGAGAGAGCGATAATATACAATACCGGGTGCTTTTCGGAGTATCTTCATTGGCTATCAAATTAAGAAGGCTTCCATTATTTACATTAAACGCTCTAGTGTACACGCATCCCGCAATACTACTTCTGGACACTATACAAGAGCAAAGGATTGTGTCAGTTCTCTGTTCCTTGTTTGTCGTTATCCTGACTGATCAAAATGAAGGTGATTTTTAAACCTCACATTTTGAGTTGAAACTGACGATAAATCACAAAAATTCCTTCTGCAGTTAGGCATGAAACATCATTAACATGCACTTCTCTAAAATGTTATCCAACATAATTTTTAGGGAAATATTTTCCCTCCCTATTATGTCAACAATGTTATGTACATAAAACTAATAATATGGATATTATTACCGCCCATAATTGGAAGGCATTCATTGGATTTGGGAAAATAAACCAAAATGGCGAACTTGGTTATTTTTATATTAACAATTAAGGACGCTAGAGCAAGATAAATACTTAATATATCATACAATGTGAATGGATCTGGCACTTCTTAAGTAGAATGATAGGGACTTGGAAAAAGTTTAATAGACCTCATGGTAAAAATATGGGTAGCTTGAGCTTGTCGGAAGTCTGCTACGGTGATCACTAGAAAATTTATTTACTATTAAGGAAACGAAGTATTTAGTATGAAGTTTAAAGTCATTTGACATCTCAAGTTTGACTAAGGCATATGAGCCAATCAAAAGAATAATATAGACTAATGAAGCCATACAATGTACCATCCCTTGAAAATATTTCAACAAAGAGCGATACATTGTCCTTAGTATACATTAAAAAAAATGCATATATATCCTGATTGCATTATTAGCACTGGTAACAGATTTTTGATGTAGAAGACAATACTCAAACACAAATGAGAGCGACGGAGAAAATGAACAAGCGATAAGTTTTTTTTTAGTTTTTTTTTTATTACAGTATTCAAAATGATTAAATCCATTGGTATTCGTGCATACACCTCGGGGGGTCATGCCAAAACAAAATTAATTTTAATATGCCAATTTTATTATGAATTTTTTATTTTTTTGATGGTTTTTAAACCATCAATCTGATTTAAAATATCGGTCACTGTTCAACATTGGATTATTTAGACTAGGCTTATTGATAAAATAGGTACGTAGATTACAGAAAATTTAAAAAGGAAATTTTAATTATTGATAAAACTGAACCTATATAATTCCTTTATGATTAAATTCTTTTAACCAATCTTAAGTTTTGATCGTTTGTTAATGTGAAAATCGTTTAGCAGGCATTGTTCATCACGAAAATAATTAACAATTTTTGAGTTTATTTATGCATATTAAAGGATATATGAAGTGTGGATAGATACGTTTATGTATTAAAATCCTGCTGGGTTAGGATCTCCAACCCCATCGCGGCTTCCATTAAGGCCTTCCTTGGACAAAAGGCGCGATCTCAACAAAGCCCGATTGTGTTCACGTCACTACCTACAGCTAATTAAAAGTAAGAGTGGAACAGAAATTAGGGCTTAGAGATGTACAGATTAAGAACTCACCGAGGGTGGGGAAAAAAAGTACTAAAAAAAAAAAGTGATATTTTATTAAAAAATTTTTTTGTTGGAGCTTCTTAATTAACCCTTTTTTTAATTTAATTTAGCTGTATTGTAAATTAAAGTTCTTTATTTGTGGCTATATTCTAGATTTACGCTTTCCCTTACTAATTAATTATTAATAACACGGAGTTTTATTTTTCTTAATCGGAAGGCCCGACTGAGGCTATGTGATACAACTTAGAATTTCGAAAAAAAAATTAGTACTGAGTAACAAAAGAATTTTCAGTATTAACCGTCCACGCAATCATGCTGATTTATTGCTATTAAATGTATTTAAAAATACAAAAACAATTGCTAAGAAAATAAGAATTTTGTTGAAATACATAAATATATATTTATATATAATACATGCTGCAAAATATGTATAAAAATATACATATACGATGTGAATTAAATTTCATAATAAGTTAGAAAATCAAAATAAAATAAAAATTTTCAGAAATCTATAGAATTTATATTCTCATTAATGGCTTAATAGAAAATAAAACAACTACCTTATAAAAAACTGTACACATCTGGTAAGCATATTCTGATATAATTGCAATACATTACTAGATGTTTGGTTAACTATAAAATCACCTTATTGAATATTACACCCTCTCTCAGCTCTTGATTTGAATTTGAAATAAGCAACATTATCTTTATTCTAAAGCTATGATTNAAAAAAAAAAAAAAAAAAAAAAATTAAATTGCATTATATAAGAATTAATAATTTTATTTTTAGACGAGAAATTTTATAAAATGTACTGAAGAATGTAATATGGAGCTCAAATTCGAGCTCTATATACATTCATTTTTGGTTGGAATTATTGAATGGAAGGATTTAGCCAGATTTAAAAGTTATAATCACAATATCTTCGTTGTCATTTGAGTTCAGAATAGTTTTATGTAATATAAGTGTAAAATGTAATTTAGTACCGTCTATATTTTATAACATATTTACGAAAAAGGTTGGTTAAGAAAGAGATTTACGAATGTAGTTATAACGGGTAAGCCTTTCCCCCACTCTATCTTCCCGGTCAGTCGAAAACAAACTAATTTTGCGGGCATACCTTTTATGCTTATTGTTCTCCCTGGCTTGTAAATTAAATTTATATACTCATTCACCCTTATTTATATACATCTTTAATGATATATTGGGAATCTGTTTAGATTATGCAGCTCCAGGATGACAGAAGTTTTAAAATTTATATGTAAACATACTATGAGAGCACATTGCAAGATGCACGCTGTGCAGTATGTAATTTCTAAAATAAATAAATTAAAAAAATTAAAAAAAAATATGAAAACATAACATCGATATAAAAATTTATGAAATATATACTTAGACTGACGAAAAAAAAAATCTATACTCTGCTTACACCTTCTTTATTTTGTATGCTCGGAATTTGCTCAGAAATTACACATCTCTTCTTAATATTGCATACATAAAATGTTTCTTATTTAACCATAAATAAACATTTATAGCATACTATAACCAGTAAGTTTCGGACAATTGCAAGTATGAAAAGAAACTATAACCCCACTGCCTGAGTTCAGAAAGGCTACTAAGTCACATGATTAGCGTCTGGTAATGACACTTTCTGGGAATATCATTGCCTCCTTTACGACCACAGAATGACCAATTTTAACCTCATTTTCTGGCATTAGACACAGTATTTTCCAGACAATGGGTTCAGAAATTCTTGTCACGACTACACTTCATTACTTTTTTCTTTTACTTTTTAGGCGCATTTTGATTTTATTTTTCATTTAACTTAAAACAATTCCATTGGAATTTTTAGATTTCATTTGCAAACAAACCTTATAAACTCTCAAGTTTGGGAATTGTTCAAAGATGTAGTGTTAAGATTTGTTGTAAATACTAAAGACCCCGACAACAAAGCACTGAGCATCGCCTACTGACCGCCTACAAAACTGGATACAAAGTGGACTAAGGGTATTTTTTAGTATCCCAATGAGACTGTTTCTCTTTAACAAGCGCTTTTTGTAGAAATTTTAAGAGAATATAAATACTTTAAAATTAAATGTTACATCTATTTTGTCCTATAGATTTTATATTAACGAAGATATATTTTATACCTTCGTGTATTTTAAATTTTGGTCTTCCTTTAAACCCTTCTCCCTCATTCTCGAATACCTAATTCATTATTTTAAGAGATACAGATGCAAAAGAGCATACAGACAAATATATATATATATAACAATTAAATACTGTATACAATTTTTAACAGACCACTGTTTTGGTTTCTCCAGTCGGTAAGGATCAGTGAAAATTATTTCAAAATCACGTTAAGGTGTCAACTTATGCCTATGGAAATCATCTAAAATAATTCGACCCCATTCTGCAGTCGATGTTTTTAACTGGCAGCAAAAGGAATTTATATACCCTGATTAATTGAAGCTATAAACAATAATAAGGATGATTTAATACACAATGCAAACATATCCGTCGCCAAGGAACTCATTCGACTAAGAGACTTAATTCTCCAGCAATTGATTGAGGAAAACCCCTCTCTGTTTCCAATTTTAGGGTTGAGAAGCAGATCCGAGGTGTTGGGCTTACCTGGTGGCAATTTAGACTTGAGCATGTCCATGGCTACAACGTTGATGATGAGAACCCATATGGGGCACTCGAGGAGCTCCTGGTCCGACTTGACGAAGGCGATAGTGCTCAGACACTGGGACTCCAGCCGCCGTCTGTCTGGGTAGGCTCGTATCAGCTCTCGGTTCACGTTCGCTTGGAACTTCTTCATGTCGAACAGCTGAAAGAGAAGAATGAGGCAGACATTAGAGCAGAAACACTTACTTATTGGGATAAGGCTATCCCTCCGGCTTAATTCACCATTATCACCTAAACATCTCCATCGGATAAATAATCTAAAGAGTTATTATGACTACCAATGAATATAGAGCTATCATACTTTCTATTATCCGTCTTCATTGGTTTCTGAAGATGGTTTGAAGGATATCTCCATCGGAGGTCAACTTATTGCCCAACATAAAGATGAAAACCTTATCTCTTATACTATGAAAACAAAATAGTTTGTTCAACTACAAAGAAACTTTCGGTTTATCCAAAAGTATTTATATAATATTTATATTTATATACGTTAAATATAAAGGTATTTAAGAGCACAAGAAACATGGACGTTAATGACATGTATAGAAATATTTTTATAATCATTATAAAATTGTCTGTTCAATTTCATTTCATTACACAGTATGTTAAGAGTATCATTGATAAATGAAGGAGTCAATTTAATAAGGATCCATTTAGCTCCATAATTAAGCGCAGAATTTAATTGTGCATTAATAGAAACTAAAAATACGCAGATTCCTTCTGGCACTGATTTGTTTTCTTTACGTAAAATTGCATTAGTTGATGAAATTTACAAATACGTCAATAACAGTTGATATATAATAACCAGCAGAAAATAATTTTTATGGAATGATAGCGAATATACTAAACAAAAATACAACTTATTCGTAATCTCTAGATTATTCCAAATAAGAAATCTTTTAGTTACTTATTTTCTAAATCTATAAGTCCTTAAGACGGAGCATATAGCTGTTTTTTTTTTAAATCGAATAATAAAGATAGTTGATAGTTAAGGTTCGAAGTAAAATAAAAAAAAAACTTTAAAAGTAAGGAGATAAGAGACAATGATGACTAACGGAAGCCACTAAAACCGCCCATGTTTGGAAGAGTATGAGGCTGTCGGCAGAGATAAGTCTGACGTCCTCCATGAGGTCAGGGACCGGAGATCTCCAGAAAACTAGCATGCAGTCTGTCGCCCTTCCCAAGAGGACACTAAATCACGGCAGATTGGCGATGGGATCTCCAAGGCGCCGGATGCGGCCATCTCACCCGCCACTTCCTCTTAATTAGGACTCACTCACAAACAAACCCCCCCCCCCCCCCC